>JAXIVD010007772.1:7500-19213 GCA_036785275.1 Cancer borealis
GTGTGTGTGTGTGTGTGTGTGTGTGTGTGTGTGTGTGTGTGTGTGTGTGTGTGTGTGTGTGTGTGTGTGTGTGTGTGTGTGTGTGTGTGTGTGTGTGTGTGTGTGTGTGTGTGTGTGTGTGTGTGTGTGTGTGTGTGTGTGTGTGTGTGTGTGTGTGTGTGTGTGTGTGTGTGTGTGTGTGTGTGTGTGTGTGTGTGTGTGTGTGTGTGTGTGTGTGTGTGTGTGTGTGTGTGTGTGTGTGTGTGTGTGTGTGTGTGTGTGTGTGTGTGTGTGTGTGTGTGTGTGTGTGTGTGTGTGTGTGTGTGTGTGTGTGTGTGTGTGTGTGTGTGTGTGTGTGTGTGTGTGTGTGTGTGTGTGTGTGTGTGTGTGTGTGTGTGTGTGTGTGTGTGTGTGTGTGTGTGTGTGTGTGTGTGTGTGTGTGTGTGTGTGTGTGTGTGTGTGTGTGTGTGTGTGTGTGTGTGTGTGTGTGTGTGTGTGTGTGTGTGTGTGTGTGTGTGTGTGTGTGTGTGTGTGTGTGTGTGTGTGTGTGTGTGTGTGTGTGTGTGTGTGTGTGTGTGTGTGTGTGTGTGTGTGTGTGTGTGTGTGTGTGTGTGTGTGTGTGTGTGTGTGTGTGTGTGTGTGTGTGTGTGTGTGTGTGTGTGTGTGTGTGTGTGTGTGTGTGTGTGTGTGTGTGTGTGTGTGTGTGTGTGAAAAATGGGTCTAGAATTGAGGATAAGCATGATTTTTTCTTTTATTACTAGTTTTTTTTTCTATATTATTTTGTATCTACTTTTTTTATTTTCATATTAAAAAAAAAAAAAAATCTTATAAGTAGAATGATAATAGTCATAGTAAATATATGTGAAGAAACGAACATAATGAAACTAGTTAATTTGATAATAATAATAATAATAATAACAACAACAACAACAAGGAATAATATGACAAACACACACACACACAAATACACCTTTTCTTCAACATTAATATACTCTGCAATACTTTCAGCACCACTTGGCCTGCACTGAGATGGGCGTGGTGGTGTGGGCGTGGTGTGGGCGTGGTGGTGTGCGCAGCGCCAGAAATAACATTAAAAGTTCTACCCACTTGTTTACATCTAATAAATTCACTGCAAGTCAACCCACAGCAGCGTCTTGGCTATTTAATGTTTTTTTTTTCTTTTCATCCTTATACCACCATCACCACCACCTCCTCTTCCTCCTCCTCCTCCTCCTCCTCTAACCACCATCACCTCCTCCTCCTCCCACTACACTTGCCTTCCCTCCCACTCACTACACCTCAACCCTTTCCTGCTTCTATTTGTCACATTCTCTCCCAAAAGTCGTACGGTGTAAAAATTGTATAAATAAATAAATGAATGAATAAATAGTGTTAATAAAAAGTTGACTGACCTCACTTAATGGTTAAAATAGATAGATTCAAGCCATGTTTTGTTATAAAGGGACTTATTTCAATAATCTGGTTTCAAAATATTCCTTTTTTTGTATATATATTTTTCCATATGGTATATTATTTGTAATGTCACTATCAATTAATTACACACATAAAATCACAGTTTATTATACTATTAACATTACTAATTATCAATGGAAAGTATGTTAGTATGTTAGTTTATAATTCTAACTACGGCATAAGTGTTCTTTGATACAGTAATATACTGTAACACCAACACAGAACACATGAAACTATTAACAAATGTGTCGTGTGTGAAGACTGACTCAAATGACCCGACTAACAGACTCTATGACCTTATGACCCGACTCCACCAAAAGACTAACAGACCTTATGATCCGACTCCACCAAAAGACTAACAGACCTTATGACCTGACTAACAGACTAACACACCTTATGATCCCCCTCCCCCCGCTGCCTCTCTGCCACACAAACACATGCAACACCCAAGAATAGGTAAACATTCTCACTAACTTAAGGTGCATCGCTAAGACCCGCTCTGCCAACACATTCACTAACTTAACTTGGCTCTTTCTTTGCTGCTTCAGAGAAAATGGTTTAGAATCCATGCAAATATATATATATAATGATGTGTGTGTATACTATTAGGTCTGATAGACCTAATTAAACTCTACAACTGTCATTATATAAATTTGTTCTATGACTAATAATTATGCAGTAAAATTAAACCATGTCTTTTTTCCATAACATAAATTTCTTCCTTATTTTCTCAAAAGCTATTACAGATATTGGAAATATCATTGCAGCATCTGATAGACCTAATTAAACTCTACAACTGTCATTATGAATATTTGTTGATTGAATACATGTTGTCTATTTATCATATATCTTTTGTTTCAATTACTTTCTATCTCCATCCTCACAATGTTCCCTATACACTATCTTAACTGTGGATTCTCTGGGCTTGCTTTCATATTTAGCCAATATATATATATATATATATATATATATATATATATATATATATATATATATATATATATATATATATATTCATAACCTAAATAAATACTATGCCTCCAAATTGAACCCAAATCACAGGTATGTAAAACTTTCATTGATAAACATGAATTGGAAAGTGAGAGAAAGAAATTGATCTTTCTTGTCATTAAACATTTTCTGCTAAATCATGTAAAACAAATATAATCTTTTTAGTCTTCAATATAACAATGGAGGTGGGAATACATTTCTTAATCTGTTCCTTGACAAATCTTAATATCAGTAAAATGAGGTGAAATAACCAACAGTTCAATACAGTAACACCATTGACTTGTGTTACTGTTGTACAGACTTATTATTGATGACTATCTACACCAATCACACCACCTCCTACAGGGAACTACAGGGAAGGGCCAGGCTGTAGCTATCTTACAGTATAGGTTAGGTTAGATGGACAGGAGCTGCCTTGTGTAGGTCAACTAGCCTTTTGCAGCCTCCTTATGTTCTTATAATATTCAACAGATATATATATATATATATATATATATAGATATATATATATATATATATATATATATATATATATATATATATATATATATATAATAGTATTCATAGATATCCCTGTGGCAAAGTGGAGGTGATGACCACATTCCACCACCACAACACCCATTCAATTACCGGAAATGAGAGAAGTGATACAACACCTAGTAATAGTAATAGTAACAATAGTATTAGAATGAAGAGGAAGAAGAAGATGAAGAGGAAGAGCAGGAGGATGGTGATGATAAAGTATTTACCTGCGGGGAGGGTCAGGCAGTTCTTGCAAGGCCGCCGCCAATGAGCTTTGAGTAATCAGTTCCTCTCCACTCAGCGTGAGCCTCTTCAGCAGGTCAGCGTAGTTGAAACTGATGTCGTCAACCTCTACGAATGGTTTGTCTGCCATGGTCCGTCACTTGGTACTTGCTAACATGAAATAAATGCAATGTTTACTAGGGTTACACTTCTCTTCTCTGTCAAACACTGGCGGCTGTTATATTTACGCCCTTTTAACGGCTCACATTTAGCTTTTTTTGCTTCATAAAAATATAATATGGTGAAAAGTGTTATTTATTTAATTATTTGTTCCTGTTATGGCCTTTAAAGCAATGTTTAATGTATTGTTTTTATTCTCTACCGTTGAAAATCCTAGTTGGTGATTGGTCAAACATTTCTATCATGTCTGTTCAGGTAAACTTAATATATACTACAAGTTACTATTATGTATGTTCCTAAATAATTAAATCCTATGTTTTTAAGTTTTTAAGGCATTCAAGAACTGAAACATTATCAAAAACTCCATAAATAAAGATGTGAAAAGTTTTAAGTCATACATAGAAAACTAAGATAATCCACAGAAAACTAACTATTTTAGGGCACACATAAACTACTTTACAAACATCCTTGGCTGAAAATGTTATTCAATGTCAAATATTACTTTCTTTCTTCTTCTCTATATCATTTATTGTAATGAAGAAATATTACTTTTTTTCCCTAATTGAAAATATTATAGTAGTAATAGGTGATAACGGTGATATACGAGTGATAGTGATAGTGATAGTGGTGGTGGTGGTGGTGGTGGCATGTGTATTAGGGTTGTGTAAGGTAAGAAACATGAACTAGAGGACCTTTCACAAGCGGCGGCGCTGAAGGATCTTTCGTTGAGGCAGGCGGCCGCGAGGGACAAAGAACGGTACATTTGTCCGGGGGTAAGAATTTACGCCCGTCCCCCCTTCTCTTCTTGCATCCACTCCCACCCTGCGTTGTGGTGAATTTTTTTTCCCGCGCGATGGAAACGATCGAATTCAGCAGACAAATTATATCGGTGACATTTCTCAAATAACTGTAATCGAGGTAATGACAAAGATATACGTACGTACCAACAAGGTTTGATTACGAGATACAGAGAACATGATAAGAGAGAGAGAGAGAGAGAGAGAGAGAGAGAGAGAGAGAGAGAGAGAGAGAGAGAGAGAGAGAGAGAGAGAGAGAGAGAGAGAGAGAGAGAGAGAGAGAGAGAGAGAGAGAGAGAGAGAGAGAGAGAGAGAGAGAGAAAAAAAAAAATCCTATGACCACCAACCCATTATGGGAAGCGTCTCTTAACACACCAATCCAAGGACATAATAAAGAACTTAGCATTGACTTGAGCGTCGTTACCTGGGGAGCGAAAGGCACACAACAAGCGAGATGGGAGGTTTGCAGGTTGCTCAGCGGGGGGTCTCTGAGGGAGGCGGAGTGTAAAGGACGTCTGGGAGAGGCTTGGCTAACCTTGACACCCATAATGAAGACCACAAAGAGTCCTCATCTAACACTTGCATTCCATTAGCATTAATCATCGAGGCTGCATAGGCGGAGAACAGCCAGATAGACCTTTATAAAAACACACAAGCAAAGGCGTCTGTCCCCTTTTACGAGACGCGGATTTCGGGACCTATAAACAGAGTGTGTGCGTGTGTGTGTGTATACCAAGGTTGTCAAGTGTCTACTCCAGATTAAAGTCAAGCAATGGTGAATAAAAACTCGTTATCTTGTCCTGATGAATTATTTTGAGAAATATCCGACTCACATTTTACAACTATGAGTGTTGGTGTGATACGTTGTCGCATTGTGTATATATATAATTTTTTTTTTCTCCTTTGATAATTTACTTTCGTTTTTTCTCATCACGGCTAACGGGGAAGTCGTTTATCTTGGGCACTTGAGAATGTTATATTAGTGTGCAATGCTTCCGTGAGAGATAATAGTGATGGCGGCGGAACGCGATATCAATACACTACCCGAGGCTGATCCGTAAGGGCGCGTGATGCAAGATAATCCCCGCAAGGCGACAAAGGGCAGGGCAGGGTGGGCGGAGCGGGGAGGAGCAGCTGAGCGGGGGTGGGTGGGGTTTGTGGGGTCAAGCTGCGTCAGGCACTAGGTATGGGCGCCTCCACACACTGTCTGCATGCTGGTGCACGCCTTGAGTCCATTGGGGGTGGTTATTATTTTCTTATCTGCATGAAAATATGATTGTGGGATGCCTCGTGGAGAATAATTTACTGGACCACCTGTAGCTGCCAGCCCTCGTGTGGCGCGGCGGGGGAGGAGCAACACCAAGCACTGCACAATGTTGATAATGCTGCAATTAGCTTCGTTGTCGGAATACGTAAATAACAACAACAATAATAATAACAAAAAAACAAAAAACAAAAATAATAATAATAATATAATAATATAATAATACAATATTTACAAGCAAAAGATGACCCTCGTAATGGACAGCACAAAGCTTTATTCAGCGATCCACGCGTGTTGTTATTGGCACCAGACACGCGTAAGGCCTTACTGAAGCCCCAGGGGAGGGCATGCAGCGGCAGGAAATGGCAATGACAAGGACGGAGCCAGTGTGTACACATGACATCCTTGAAGGTGTGTGGTTCCTTCGTTGTACCCACAGGTCCGTCGGTCATTCCAGGTGCTTGCCCAAACATAATGAATAAACACCAGAAGAGCCGAATTAGCACGGTGCCGAACCCTTCAGGCTGCGGCGGGGATCCTGCTGGCGCGCCATATATAGGATGGGGCCCGGGAGACGGAGGGCGCGGGTTGTGTACGTATGTAACAAGTGTTGGGCGCCACCGGGGCTGCCAGGAGTCCATTATCAGAGTGGCTGGCTGGCTGGCCGGGGCGGGGGCAGGTAGGGGAGCGGGTGTCCCCCTCAGAGGCCGCCGCCGTGAATGCCTCCCGGGACGTGCATGACGCGGCCGCCAACTCAGTTCCACCTCTCCTCTGCCGCAGTGTAGCGCGCCCCTCGCCCCGGCCACACCGCCTCCCCACCCCGCCAGCCCGCAAGTCCTCGCTCTCTCCTTCGCTCTCCCCCCCCTCCCCCCCCACGACTCCTCATCCACGTTTCCTAAGGAGAGAACCATCGAGGACTCCTGGCACGACTGACGTGTCTGGCTTCGCGCTCAAACATTTCCCGCCAAAAGTTCGCCCAGAACAACGCCACCGCCGCTCCCGCCCACCCTCGACATGGCTGACTTCCTACTCTACGATGACGGGATTATCTTCGATGCTGACGATCCCGACTTCGACCACAGTGACGCCGATCATGCCAAAATGGGTGAGTGGCGACCTGGGAGTTCAAAGAGGAGAGACATCGGGAAAACGAGAGCGGGAGGGAGGGAGGGAGGAGCTACATAGAGGGAGCACTGGGTACGTTTGTTAGGAGCATTGTTCAAAGCAGTGGTGCGAGTTATGTCTAGAACTATCCATACGTCGTGTTCGTGATGTCTATCCCTCTAGGCTCAGGAATGATCTTTGGTTGTTGTGATGTGATGTGTTTACCAAAGGATCATACATCTTGCTTGGGTTTACTGGAAGGAAAACAACGCAGACGGAGTAGATGAATTCTCTTGCGATTATTGCTTCTCTCGCGCGCCAGTCCTTCCCCCTAGAATCTCCCGGGATCAATGGTTCCTCCGGGCTTGCCTCTGGAATGCGTTGAACATGATAACTTTCCTGCAGGAGCGTAAGGAGAGCCGCGGCACCATCAGTTAGACTAGACGCACCACTTTGTCGGAGGGTCGCTGGCAAAATAGTGACGGAATGTAGCTTGTGCATAGTTCTCTCTCTCTCTCTCTCTCTCTCTCTCTCTCTCTCTCTCTCTCTCTCTCTCTCTCTCTCTCTCTCTCTCTCTCTCTCTGGCGCCAACCGTTTTCTCAATCTGCGAGGAAAGTTCCGTGCGACTGGTGACTCTTCGGATGAATATAGACATCGTCACTCATTTAAAGGAGCGTTTTTAACAGAGGTCACGACTTCTATATGAGACGTGTACAAGGACTCTTCGTAGGTGCCTGGGGGGGGAGGGGTTAAGGGGTCGGGGCAGGCGGCGGGGCTTCAAGATCGAATGTTCACTTTCTATTTATTGTGTGTGACGTGTCGGGTGTCCGTGGCAGCAGAGGAGGTGGACAGGATTAAGTGGCTCGATATGCATGTGTTTATCATATTGAGTAAGTTGTTCTCCTGGCAGGCCTCCGATCACCACATGCCCCGGCAGGCCTCGCGGATGTGGTGATCCGAAGCCGTGAAGGTGTGGGTGAAAGTTGTAGGTGTGGTGTTGTAAGTGTGGTGTGTTTTGTGGACGTAAGCTACTGACTTGGCGGCTTCCGACCAGTGTATAGCAGCCCTTTGTGTGTGTGTGTGTGTGTGTGTGTGTGTGTGTGTGTGTGTGTGTGTGTGTGTGTGGGTGTGTATGTAGCAAGCACAGGTGTAATGCGTAGTAAATATAGGTAGAGGAGAATCGTATGAAAATGTGATGTGTCATGAAAGAGAAAAAAAAATCAATGCGCTGAAATACGATAAGTATGTTATGCAACTCATCAAAACTCTGAAGTCATTCCCCTGAAGGAGTGGCAGGAACTCGCGAGTCAGTCCCACCCAAGGAAAATATGATCCTTGGCCCTTCACTTGGGGCGCACCACGGGGCACTGATACCCAAGGGCCGCGGCGGGGCACGGGACACGGGCAGCTCATCTCCTTCGCCAAGATAATTTTATCCTAGAATTACAGCGGCGTTATTCCGCGCCTGAAGCTCGGCGTCATTGGCCGCGCTGGCTGCCGCCTGAGTCCTCTGATTGGCTGGCGCCGGGAACTTTCCACTGGCGGGGGGATTCGGGAGTTTCCGCGGCTACACACGCGCCCCTCACCACCCGCCGCCCGCCGCCCTGCCTCAGCCTAACGCTGACTCGGCCTGCTCATTTCAGCGCCACGCCCACACTGAGCTACTGCCGCAGGTAACCTGCTTATCGGCGCCGCCCCGTCACCGGTTGGTTCCGCGTCGCGCTGCCGAGGTTTGAGGCCAGAGGCAGGAACCCGAAAGTGACGTCACCTTGAAATGTTGGCCCACAGAGTGCCAGGGGAAGGGGAAGGGGAGGTACCACTGCCCGGCTCAGGTGCATACAGGTGTCTCAAGGACGCGACGTGGAAGGACCTCCCTCCGAGGCGCCACGCAGCGGTTCAGGTGAATCTGATCCTGGCTGAGTCACACCAACACCGCAGCTCATCCCCGGCAAACACTAATTAATCCCAGCACAGTAATGACGCCCCACCATCCTCAACGACATAATCATGATCCAATTACTTGGAATCACCTCCCCAATACCTCCACTTTAAGTTACTAGGACCCCAGTAGGTTTTCGGGAAGCACATCAAGTATAAATACATAGTATGAAAAGTATATGACATCGCCCACCGTCACGCCACCACCACCACCACCACACCACCACTCACCACTTACCCTCTTTAAGTGGTGCCTGGTATGAAGTGCACTTCAGGCTGCACCAGGACACCCTAGCCCTCACCGCCCCCTTGGCCCTGCTGCCTCATGCTTCGCCGCGCCCTCCTGCAGGAGCGGCGGCAGGCTGGGGAGACAAGGCTTCCCCGCAGGACTCAAGTAACATTGACAACGCAGACAGCGGCTCGTAGGACCGTTGATGTCCTTCGGGCGGTGGGCTGAGGCGTCAACATCCTGCAGCAGGAAAGGCGACTCTGGAACGTTGATAAGTATGATAAGAATGGCGACGACGACAACGATAACGATGATGATGATGATGATAGCCATACGAATACCACTAATGATAAATGAGAAAAGAAATTCTGTAAATTACGTCGCTGCATACCACTCACTTCCTCTTTTCCTCGCCCTTGCCTTCCTTTCACCACCAGACTCTTTATTAACATAATTTATCTTCTCATCCCCATTCCCCTCTCTCTCTCTCTCTCTCTCTCTCTCTTTCCTCCTCCCTCTCCTTGGCCTGGCCCGGGACTCCCCTCTCGCCACACTTGGAGATGTGTACACACGTGCGTTAATGGAACCGCGAAGGACGGAGGGTCACTCAACACCATACTGTAGGCTGACTCACGGGGCGGGGCGGGGCGCAGGGGAGAAGAGGAGTCACTATCACTCTTACTCACCTCCTATCCATCCACCCCCCCCCCCCCAACATACACACTGCTACCGACACCACACACACATATACACATACATACACACGAGGGAAAGGTCAGGTATGTTGGGGTTACCTGGATAGCCAGACACACACAGACAGACAGGTAGGGAAGGTGTAGGTCGTGTGTGTGTGTGTGTGTTTTTGTGTGTCTAGTCTACTGTCTACCTTCCTCCTTCCTCCTCCTCCCTCCTCCTTCCTCCTTCTTCCTCCTCTCTTCTCCTATACCGTGTTTCACTTCTCCTTTACTCCTTACTCCTTTCTTCTACGTTTTAGTTATTATATTTTACTGTTTCTACTTATCTCTCTCTGAAATCATGGTAAGAGTAGGTATATGTGGGTAGGTAAGGACAGCACACACACACACACACACACACACACACACACACACACACACACACACACACACACACACACACACACACACACATTCCTTTCTTATGTAAGCGTCTCGACACATTATTCATACCAACACATTCATCTCTTACACACACACACACACACACACACACACATACCTTTATGGTCGTATCTCCCCCCCCCCCCACCACCACACACAATTCTACCTACAGTCTCATGCTAAAGCACACACAATCGAACCAAAGTATATCAATGTGTGTGTGTGTGTGTGTGTGTGTGTGTGTGTGTGTGTGTGTGTGTGTGTGTGTGTCTGTGTGTGTGTGTGTGTGTGTGTGCGTGTGTGTGTGTGTGTGTGTGTGTGTGTGTGTGTGTGTGTGTGTGTGTGTGTGTGTGTACGTATAAGCGTTTGTGCACATGGATAGCTATAACATACGCAGGATAGTTATTATCATTATTATTATTATTATTATTATTATTATTATTATTATTAGTAGTAGTAGTAGATTATTATTATTATTATTATTATTATTATTATTAGTAGTTAGTAGTAGTAGTAGTAGTAGTAGTAGTAGTAGTAGTAGTAGTAGTAATTTACAGTAGTAGCAAAATCATCATCATTATTATTAAAGAAAATATTCGTAATCATTTCCGAAAGAAAACAAACTCAAACGAAAACAAATACATTCCTAAATCAAGCATCAAGCAGCGTTTGTGATTGGCCCAAGCGTCAACCAATGGGAGAGCAGCACATCAATCCTATCTCAGCTGTGTTTCATGTGCGTAATTTCCATGTAAGTGACGTAAACATACATGACCTTCAGTAAATCAAAGTATTAGTGCGTTAAACTGATATTACCGTATCAGAGAGAGAGAGAGAGAGGAGAGAGAGAGAGAGAGAGAGAGAGAGAGAGAGTTGTTATTGTATGTATTTTTAGCTCATCCTCGAACACAAGTAATATATATGCAAATAACTGTAATTCTATGGTTGTTTTTAGAATACATGAATAACTATTAAAGTAAGGAATGCGGAAAAAATAAGTGTGTGTGTGTATGTGTGTGTGTGTGTGTGTGTGTGTGTGTGTGTGTGTGTGTGTGTGTTGTTGCGGAAGGGTTACGTCAGATAAACAAGCAGACACATAATGGTAACAATAATAAGGATAAAAATAATAATAATGTTATAAATAAACAGAGCTGGGCACTTGCGTCACCAGTTGCGCCATTGCGTCGACGACGGAACGACCATTTCATCGACGCTTAACGCAATGACGCTAAAGTTAAAAAAGCGTCGCGATGACGCTGGCGCAAATACATTGTCGCAAATAAAATTTTGCGTCATTTTCCCCAGCTCTGCCGCTGTGGAACGCATCTTCTCTACTGCCGGAGACATAATAAGACCCAAGAGGTCCTCCTTGACTGCCAATAACTTCGAGGAGCTTGTGTTCATGAAGGGGAACATGGACCTCTTGTAGTTTAAGTTTGTACTAGTGTGATACTATGGTTATGATACAGTAACAAAAATGAAATTAATCAACTAACTAAACTAAGTAACTAATAAGTATAATAAAATAAAAATAGATCAGGCTGAGTTTTACTTTTAATTGAATAATCCAAATAATATCAAAAAACAAAATACATTATTAAAATAAATCAACTATAAATAAAAAAATAATTGAATTATGAAATAACTATTTTATAGTATTTTCCATCATATATATATATATATATATATATATATATATATATATATATATATATATATATATATATATATATATATATATATATATATATATATATATATATATATGGTTTCACGTAAATTAGATTAATTAGTTAAGATTACCGTATCCGCCAGCGACGCAATGTTGCAATGAGACGAAAAAAAAAGACGCAACTTTTTTGGGAAAAAAAACCCC
>JAXIVD010007773.1:5000-10000 GCA_036785275.1 Cancer borealis
TACGAATCCGAGAGCCTCTGTTTCAGTGCAGGAGAGGGTAGTCAGAGCACAGGCCACCCAGCAGTTCATCCTCCCTTGCGGGCTGGTCGATAAATGTGTGCCTGAAGAAATCCGTGGAAGGTAAACTGTGGCAACCCGGATGTTATAGTGAGCCCTGCGTCCTAGGATGAGGGTTTCTTATCCACCTCATCCACCACAGGCTACAAGGGTAGAACACGGTGTTGAGTGTAAGGCAACACGCAGTTTAGTGTTAGTCATGACTTTATAATGAGTAAGAAACACACAGATACGGTGAGTCACAGTTGCGATCCATAATAATGTGTGTTGAAAATGAAGGGTAAAGGTTGATTCCTAAACAAATAATGCGAAGGAAACAGTTTATTAATGACTACTCGAAGATTTAATTAAATTCAAGTGCTGGGAAATATTAACTCTTTTTTTGAATTAATAATAAGGTTGACGATCATAAGCATTTTCATTTACATCTGATATTTCAAAACTGCTCAAGAAATCCCGAGACTGAAGATTATTGAATACATTAGGTAACTCTAACTGAACTAATACACTTCTTTCTTCATTAAGCTGAGTACGTTGACTTCCTCCACTTGACTCCTCCCTGTCTCCTTCACCCTTACCCCCGGGCCTCCTTACCTTCCTCCCTACCCGCCTCCCTCACCCCTTATGGTGCCTCTCTGTCCATGGTCCTGCCCTCGCTACCCCTTGCCGTTCCTTGACCACAATCGCCGCCACCAATCCGGTCCACCTCATAGCCTGCCTGTGTGGCTGAACCACCTGGCCTACTTGTCAAGGCTGCTGCTACTGCTGTTACAAAGGTTTTCAATAAGGTTGCTGCTTCCTCGCCGTCACCATCCACTCATGAATTGTTTTCTCCCGCGAGAGAATCCTGAGTTCATATAAGACCTGTAGAAGTGAATAACACACACCAAAACTTCACTAAGAGTAAAAACTTGAACGTTATAGAAACGCAGCGTGAATGGAAATAATTAATTTGCCTCACATAAAGTTCAGTGTGAAGGCCTGACGTATGCGCAGCGGCGAACAGAGTTGGTGAAGAGAACCTCCGACTCTGAGCTTGTCATTGACAATGTGTCGCAAGTTCCAGAGCTGCACTCGCCTGACGCTGCTTGGTATGCATGCCGCGAGTTGTGTCTGGCGTGGGTGTCTTTTTTCTATCTGTCTGCATCACACATCCACGTCGCATTACTGTCTGTTCCCTGCACTGGTTGCACAAAATATGGTGCTGGTGCCAGAGGGAAACGGCGCGTCAAGGTGAGTGACAGCACGTTGACATCAAGTTGTGAGTCCATAGAGTTGCAACGTGCACCTCCGTCTTAACGTCTGCGTCATTGGTGTCCTTCGACGCGTCGATATGTGTTATGGAAGAGTGGCAGTTCCGGGCAAATCCTCGACCGCGTTCATTGGCCAGTCGTGCGGTGTGTCCCCACAGACGTCCTGCCAGCACCGGCCGGGTCCGTGTGACCGTCCCAGAGGCGGTCCGTGGACGGGGCAGTAATGAGGTGCATAGACATGGTGGCAGCAAGTGTACCTCCACCTGACGGCTGGGAGGCCTGGGTGCAGGTTCTCTGTGGCCAAACAAAGCTGCAGGCAGGTCAGGGGCGCTTTGTTAACACACACACACACACACACACACACACACACACACACACACACACACACACACACACACACACACACACACACACACACACACACACACACACACACACACACACACACACACACACACACACACACACACACACACACACACACACACACACACACACACACACACACACACACACACACACACACACACACACACACACACACACACACACACACACACACACACACACACACACACACGATGTTCATTAGAACCCAAACAGTCGCCTATTATTACCCAGCCAATTTATCTCATTGGGTCTGACAGCCCAATGAGAGAAGAGTCGCTCCACACAATGAGGGGCTCCATTGGCCCCATCGGCGGCGTTTTGCTTTCCCGAAAAAAAGTATCAGAAATATATACAGATTTTGTTCTTTTAACAAGCTGAGTGGCTAATATATTTTGCACCACCAATTAAATTTAATGAAAACTTTATTATTGTTCTCATAACAAATTGCGTCATATCACACACGCACAATATATATATATATATATATATATATATATATATATATATATATATATATATATATATATATATATATATATATATATATATATTAACATATAACAATTCCTCCTTCCTTAGTCGAGTTGACGACCTCTGGTCTGGAGGCTTGGATTCATTCTTCACGGGTTCGGAAGGTTCAGATACCTCACGAGACAAATGAGGGAGAGACTTTTCAGTGAAGGTGAAGGTCACGAGCTTCACTGTTACTAAAGGTGCTGACACGAGACGCGCCAGAGGAGAGGTTTTGGTCATCTCACACCAACAGACCAAGCGTCACCCGTCCCTCCACCTCACCTTCCTTCCATCCTTCCGCCTTCAACTTTATGGCTTACACTTTGGGTACACGTTAAGCTTCATTATTATTACAATGTTCTTTGTTTTTGTTCCGTATAGCACACACACACACACACACACACACACACACACACACACACACACACACACACACACACACACACCATACACACACACACACACACACACACACACACACACACACACACACACACACACACACACACACACACACACACACAGACACACACACAGACACACACACACACACACACACACACACACACACACACACACACACACACACACACACACACACACACACACATACACACACAAACACACAGCCGCCCCTCATTCTCCCAAGACCTCATTCACATAACCCGGAGAAAGTCACGTCACCTTGCTGCCTCCTCCCTCCTCTCATCCTTTTCCTGACAGGCTTTAAGGTTTATCTATTTATCTACTCATATACTTATCTGGTTAATCATTTATCACCCGTAAGAACGTTAATAATACTGACAAACCCTGTAAACAAAGGAATACCAATTTTGCAACACTTAACATGCCATGCAAACTTTGCACTTTGATTCGCATGCATGTGTTGACTGGTGTTTTGACTTCAGTTTGTCTCACTCCGCGGCTGGAGTGGTTCGTTGTGCGGGTTTGTCCTTCGTCTGCCTCAGCATCATGACTAGCTAATCATTTGATAGTGATGATAATAGCGATAACCAAGATAATAGAAAGTTTGAGTCATGGTAATAATAAACACTGCAAACATCACTGCTATTAATGCCTCCAATAAAACAACTATCATCAACAACTACTACTTACATGCACACTCAGCCTCGAGGGGTGCGCCACAGTATACTGGCTCACCATAAAAAGAGAACAAAAATTAGCTCCAACACAAATAATGATAATTAGAAGGGACTCCAGCGGAACATTAACCATTTGCCTCACTAATTAGTAGGACAAAACAATATAATTGACGTCTAACCTTCAAACAGCTTCCGGTGATTAAATATTGGTGATTTATGCGCGTACATACATCAAAACTTTCCCTACTAACCAAGCACGGACCCTGCAACACCTCCTTCCCTCTATTCCACTATAATGTGACGCTCCTTCATCACTGGGTCCCACCTTGCCTCCCTGTCAGTCACGCAGCTTTCCCCTTCCTCCACCTCTTCCTCTGCAGAGCCGTCCAAAAAGGATCATAACAGAATGAACCTTTTGTTACTCAGATTCATGAAAGAAAGGAACGATCATGGTGTTGTTGAGCAGAAAACAACGAGGCGCTGAACTTTAAGAAACACCTCAGAAGCGACTTTCACTTTCATAAATCTTAACGTTTCCTGCTATTTTTTTTCTGACTTTCTCCCGGGGAGAGGCGCGGGTCGGATACATGAAAACAATGCAAGACATACGAGGGAGAGTGACAGCCTCTTAAGGATTCTGCAGACAACGTGTTATTTCCCCGGAAGCCAATTCGTCACCAACGTGCATAAAATCCTCCCGCCGCCGTTGCTCTTGGCGATGTCTGCTTCTTCCCCACCACCACCGAAAGACACACTGTTGCTGCTACGTTTCTACCGCTTGAAAATGAGCAACACGGCGTTCTGGTGGCCTGGCCGAGGGAGTACCAGCATCCACCGCCGAGTCAAGGGATGCACGGACAGCACATGAAGCTTTAGTGTACTTCATTCAACCTTTTTGGCGGCTATGTGCATGCATGGATGTAGACATACATATGCATGTATGTATGTGTGTATGAGCGAGAAGGAACCGGGATAAAAAGAGAAAAACAAAAATTAGGGAAATGTTCCGTTCATTCCATATCGAATCTGGTCCATGAATATTAAGTAGTACGTGTATAAGAGAATCAGGAAAGGACATTATTTCTGCCATGCTTCAGTTGAAATGTAAGTAAAACCCGAAATCATATCAGAGCATCCATCAATAAACGTCCAGATATGTTTCGTAGGACTCAGGAGCCTACGTTACCCACCCTTGAAATTCCTTAAAACTTCTTTTTGGACTCGATCGTTCTTGGAAATTTTGCTCAAACTCTGTAAATCTTTCGTCTCTTGAAATACTTCCAGATCCAAGGAATCAGACTTTTGGCAACACGAGTTTGACGCACCCTGCCACACAGACCTAACACCCACACATCCTACCACAAAAAAACCAACACCCACATATCCTGCCACACAAACCCAACACCCACACACCCTGCCACACAAACCCAACACCCACACACCCTGCCACACAAACCCAACACCCACACACCCTGCCACACAAACCCAACACCCACACATCCTGCCACACAAACCCAACACCCACACACCCTGCCACACAAACCCAACACCCACATATCCTGCCACACAGACCCAACACCCACACACCCTGCCACACAAACCCAACACCCATATATACTGCCACACAGACCCAACACCCACACACCCTGCCACACAGACCCAACACCCACACACCCTACCACAC
>JAXIVD010007773.1:17500-19212 GCA_036785275.1 Cancer borealis
GTGTGTGTGTGTGTGTGTGTGTGTGTGTGTGTGTGTGTGTGTGTGTGTGTGTGTGTGTGTGTGTGTGTGTGTGTGTGTGTGTGTGTGTGTGTGTGTGTGTGTGTGTGTGTGTGTGTGTGTGTGTGTGTGTGTGTGTGTGTGTGTGTGTGTGTGTGTGTGTGTGTGTGTGTGTGTGTGTGTGTGTGTGTGTGTGTGTGTGTGTGTGTGTGTGTGTGTGTGTGTGTGTGTGTGGTGTGTGTGTGTGTGTGTGTGTGTGTGTGTGTGTGTGTGTGTGTGTGTGTGTGTGTGTGTGTGTGTGTGTGTGTGTGTGTGTGTGTGTGTGTGTGTGTGTGTGTGTGTGTGTGTGTGTGTGTGTGTGTGTGTGTGTGTGTGTGTGTGTGTGTGTGTGTGTGTGTGTGTGTGTGGTGTGTGTGTGTGTGTGTGTGTGTGTGTGTGTGTGTGTTGTGTGTGTGTGTGTGTGTGTGTGTGTGTGTGTGTGTGTGTGTGTGTGTGTGTGTGTGTGTGTGTGTGTGTGTGTGTGTGTGTGTGTGTGTGTGTGTTGTGTGTGTGTGTGTGTGTGTGTGTGTGTGTGTGTGTGTGTGTGTGTGTGTGTGTGTGTGTGTGTGTGTGTGTGTGTGTGTGTGTGTGTGTGTGTGTGTGTGTGTGTGGTGTGTGTGTGTGTGTGTGTGTGTGTGTGTGTGTGTGTGTGTGTGTGTGTGTGTGTGTGTGTGTGTGTGTGTGTGTGTGTGTGTGTGTGTGTGTGTGTGTAGTGTGTGTGTGTGTGTGTGTGTGTGTGTGTGTGTGTGTGTGTGTGTGTGTGTGTGTGTGTGTAGGAAGTTAACCCTCAAGACGTACAGCACATAAGAAACAACGTTCATATAACTTGAGAGGATGAGACGGGAGAGAAGGAAAAGGAGAGGAAGAGAAGGAAGAGAAGAAATAAGATGGCGTTGAAATGGGGTTTATTTCTTAAATTAATCACTCTGAAGATTAAGAAGAAGAAGAAGAGGAGGAGGAGGAGGGAGTAGAAGAAAAAGCATGTATATAAGCATTAACAAAATAATTTCCATCTACAATAACCCACACATACACATACAACCACTCACCCATTACCACCCACGCCTTCATCCACCCACCTTCAACACCCTTCACACCCACAAAGGCACCAACCATTTTCAAACCTCATTTCAACCATCCCTCCCTAACCTAACCTAACCTAACCAAACCTTCTCTAATCCCTATAACTTATTTTCCTTCCCTTCCATACTCCTTCCAACCCATTACAACCTTTGTTCACTCTTCCTTTTCTTTCCGTCACTCTTTCTACCTTCCAAGCCTTTCGCCAACCTTCCTTCCTCACCATCCTCTTCTCCTTCCCTCCCCACCCCTCTCTATTTCCCTTCCTTCCTCCCCATCCCCTTTCTTTCCTCCTAATTCCCCTCTCTCCTTCCCTTCACTCCTCTCCAACCCCCACCACCTCTTGCTCCTCGAATCTCATGGCCTTGGGTTGTAAATCACCGACGCAGATAATCGAGGATCATTATTGGATTTTTCGAAATTGTCATTATTGAATTTCGTGTCTGCCGGACCGTCTGGGGAGACGAAAGATTGCATTAGTCAAGGTCAAGGCACCACGTGTGTTTGTTTGTGTGTCTGTGAGTGTGTGTGGGACGGGGGGAAGGGGTTATGTGTAAGAGGGGAAGGGGTATGTGAGGTAATAAAGATGGAATGGG
>JAXIVD010007774.1:0-19212 GCA_036785275.1 Cancer borealis
CTTTCACTAAACTCCCCTACCCCCACCACTTACTCCTACACCTCCCCCATCTTTCCCTCTTTCCCTCCCACCATTTCAGCTATATCTACCAGAAAATTTTAATTCTCTCATGAATCCTTGTTATATAAATCCTATCTCCAAGATCCCTCCTGCCTACAAACTGCCCTTACTTCCATACCTCTTACTTCTGATCCTCCCGCCTCTAATGATCCCAGTGCTCCTATCCCTACCATTATCACAACTCATTCATCTTATTAAAAAAAAAAGTTTTGCTCCCATAGAAATGACCTCCACTGCTAACTTTATATCTACGTTCTCTCAAGTCTGATACACTAACTTACATCTTACGATCACTTTGTCTTGAACACTTTCCTACTCATTCACTATAACTAACCATTTTTTATGTCCCCATATTTTGTCTTGCCGTTATCTCTTTGTTCTGCCGTCTGCCTTTTATCTTAACTTAGTGCCATATGACCTTTTGATGTCTGGCACTTACTTTATTCCCATTAACTCACTCATTCCTACTCTATATGGGCAAACAAAATCAACCACTTCATTCTTACTTCACCACCTTACTTTTGTTTAAATTCACTTCCAACTTTTGCTTTTTGCACACACTATCAAACACATTTATTCATCTTAGTAGGTCACATTTTCTACAATCAGGACTGCATCATCAAGTATTATATTCCTGTAAGCACTCACCTATAGAATCGATGGTGAAGTCAAAAGTGAGTTCAGATGTTTGCTTTTTCCTCTCTTTGAGTTTCCCTTGAAGATTAACCACCCTAACCACATCTGTAAAGGAAATGATCAGTAAATAAGAAAAATAATATATTACTGTAACTTATTGGACAGTGTTAAGATTAATGAATGTGGAGAGTGAGAAGTGGTAAGTGATATGCAAAAATAGAAGAGAGAGCAGTACGAGGGTATATGAGCAAGGTGACATCAAGAGTGGGAGTTGTGGGGGTGACTGAAAATCTGAAGCGTAGGAATGTGTCAATCATAGATGGATTGAATAATAACTGAGATGCTGGTATAGTATAGTCTCATAGTCTCCTTCAGTGTTGCATCTACTACCATGTGTGATCTAAATTCAATCTCATCAGTCTTGTCGCCTCTTTTGTACAGACCATTTTTGTGCACTTCCATCTCCTGTTCCTATAGTTTTTACATATTATTCATATAACTTACTATATTTTTGGCTGTCTTTTCTCCAAATATGTGAGATATCATGAAACATAATGCTCTAAAGTGTATAAAATCATATTTTAATATGATTTTATACACTTTAGAGCATTATGTTTCATGATATCTCACATATTTGGAGAAGTGTGTGTGTGTGTGTGTGTGTGTGTGTGTGTGTGTGTGTGTGTGTGTGTGTGTGTGTGTGTGTGTGTGTGTGTGCGTGCGTGCGTGCGTGCGTGCGTGCGTGCGTGCGTGCGTGCGTGCGTGGGTGGGTGGGTGCGTGGGTGGGTGGGTGGGTGGGTGGGTGGGTGGGTGGGTGGGTGGGTGGGTGGGTGGGTGGGTGGGTGGGTGGGTGGGTGGGTGGGTGGGTGGGTGGGTGGGTGGGTGTGTGTGTGTGTGTGTGTGTGTGTGTGTGTGTGTGTGTGTGTGTGTTGGAATGACCACTTGCACGGACGTGTGTTACGTTGAGCTTGGGTACCCGCCATTGAAGTCTATTATACTGTCAAAACAGAGAAAGTTATTCCAGCGACTGTAGAAGGAAAGACGCAACATGTCCGATGACCCATGGGCGCACGCCGTCAGACTAACCATGACACACAACACGCCAATAAATACACACATTAATAATCTGATTAACAATTCTGTGGACGATGTTGCAGTGGGTATTGAGTCAATTAAATTATCGATTGTTAACTCTACATCATCCAGAAGACAAAGTTACCTCTTAATGAATCCCTCTCTAACAGTTCATGCTATTTACAAAAGCCGTGGTAACATTAATGAGTTGCACAGAATTGCCTTTAGTCGCCTACGGGTCATCGGTCACAACCTGGCGATCGAGACGGGCCGTTGGAATCGGCGCGGGCGGGGACGTCTTGAGGTGGCGGAGCGGCTGTGTCCGTGCGGTGCAGTACAAATTGAGCTGCACGTGCTTGAGTCGTGTCCGTTGACTCGGGACGTAAGAGCACAATATAATTTCACGTCTTGGGCTCAAATAATTGAAAGTGATGCACAATACCCAACTGCAGAAAGTGCACAGAGTGTTTTCCTGCTATGACTGATGCCTTCAGTTCTAATGCATAGCTTTGGTTACTTGTTTTAGTTCGCTTCCTTTTATAGATTTAAATTTTATTGATTTTGAGTTGGTAGTTCTGATGAATTTTTCTTTTTTTTTAGTTAAATGTGATTTATGTATATACGTATTTTATTTCATTTACGAATGTTTAATTTTTAAATGTTTTATGATTACTGACTTCGTTTTATGGGTGTTTAATGTTTTATGAAATTATTGTGTTTCATGAATTTCAGTTTAACGATTGTTAATGTTTTTTTTGGATATGCTGGTATGTTATATAAATGTTTAATTCCTATTTTGATCTTAGAATCTATATTGGTTGTTTATACGGAGTATATTTGGGAAATCATCATTTTTGTAAAATATCCTTTTTTGGACCATAATTGCTTTAGCGAGTCTATGAATAATTATTATGTTATTTGTTGGCCCTTACATTCAAGATGTTTATACTGTGAAATTGTGGTCAATAAACACTATCTATCTATCTATGTGTGTGTGTGTGAGGGGGGGGGGGGGGGGGGGGATGTAAGCTAGGTAGGATCCAAAGGTCACACCAGATACATGGGAATTTACTCCAGGGGTTGTCAAGGCCACATCATTAATCATGCATTCACCACAGCTCTCCATTCACTTCTAATACACACAATCATCCTTTCTTATTCTACAGACATTCCTCTTTCATTCAACGCTCTTTTCACACTGTCCATCCATCCCGTTCTTGACCTTCCTTTCCTTCCAGAAGTTGATATATACTGCATGATATTCTGCAACCTTAATTCTATCTGTTGTACCCTTTATTGTCTTGGTTGTCATACCCAAAAGTGTAATAAAACCCTGTGAGCTTTTGCCAAAGCAGTCTGGTGGTGGCCGCTCCTGACCACACATTAAACAAGCTGCTCCATCACCCAGCGTTTGTCTCCACCTCCTTCGCCACTACAGCCACATTCATCCTTCTATCATATAAATCACTCAGCTTAACTAAAAAACCCTGCTCTTTATATTCAAGTTTCACTATGAATACTGCAGAGAAGAATAAAAAAGATAAACTGATACATATGTACCGAGTGCAACTGGCCAACTATCATTACAGTGATTCCTTTACGGAATCACAGGTTGAATCCTCGTATTCTTAACACTCGTTCAACAGTTAAACACCTTGTTATCGTTAGAGTAGGGACAACTAGATATGAGGGATGATGGGAAAACTCGTGACGTCACTGAAAGCGAGTAGTATATATACCGGTCTGGACGGGAGGTCAGTCACTAGTGTTTCGTGATTCCGCTCCAGTCAGGTAAGAAACTTGTGGTCCGAGGGACTTGCCAAACACTTGAGAAAAACCATCGTGTTAATATTAATGACTAATGTAATACTGTCCTCCCGGCTATAGCTCCCGAGGAGGATCAGCAAACGACTGTCTTCTACCGTCAGGCTTCTGACGGAGTGCCAAAAACTGCCTGGGTAATCTGGCCTGTAAGCTGTGGACGACAGGACAAGGACGGTGACACGCAAACATTATTGCCGTGAGTGTGTTTTGGCTAGTTTCCATCAGTTCCCCTCACGTAGCGTAGGTAGGATTTTAGCTAGTAATATTTTCATTTGTATCTATATGTTTGTTTATTTTTGTGCAGTGTAAAGTGTCGTGTGTGGTAGGATAAGTTGTTTGTAAGAGCACCACCACGGATATCGCAAGTACATTTCTTATTTTATTATTAATTAAAGTCTGTTCATTTATCCATTTGATTCTTTTCTTTTCTCTCTCATCGGCCCCAGGGAAAGGCCCTAATAGTAGTGATAGTGATAGACGTGGTAGTGAAGACAGTGTCGATGCCCAAGTGGTGTCGTGGTGGCAGCATAGAAAGTAGATGAGAAGATAGTGTCAATACCGAAACAGTACAGTGATGACAGCGGTGTCAATAGAAAGTAATATTTACCTACGGTACAGTGGTGGTAACACTGACCCTCGGCACAATGGTTGCAGCGGTGTAGATGTGAATTACGCATCAGCCCACGTTGTCCGGAGGACGCTATGCAGTACCTCGTGTGCTAGTTAAGTAGGTAATTAGCCCCCCATCCAGTTAATTTTTTTATTCTTACAGAGTAGTGATTAGTGACTGGTGATTAGGATAGTTATGTAGTGTTAATAGTGATACATTGTGTTTTCTTTTTTTTAAATGTAAGTGTTAATGTTAGTCCTAATGCGCTTAAAGTCTCCTCTGTGGGCACATGACCCTAGATTGTTAAGTGAGTCGCGGTCTTCGGATTGCCGAGCGCCCTTTCCCCCATCACACCAGCGTGGGTGCTGTTTGATCAACTTAAACGGGGTGTTTTTTGTTCGTGTTTTTTTTTTTATAACTTTGGATAATGGTGATAAAGATAAGATTTACGGGTTAGAGTTGAAAGAAAGGAAGGGGATTGCTTTTCCTAGATTATGTGGATTCACTCCCCCTTATTAAAGAGTAATTATGACGTCTAAGATGGAATCCTTTACTAGTCCAAACAGAAGAAAGATAATACCTTGCTCGATTCGTTGGTGGTGCCCACGATAATGAAATGGAAAGCCCATACTATGTTTTTTTAGATTGAAACGTCAGATGAGTGTGACGCGGTAGTTAGGGATATTAGCTTATACGTGAGGGCAACTATGGTGGTGCCAAATACACACTCCTCCACTTCGAGGGTGGACGAGGCAGTCACTACTACAACCATCATTACAACCACCACCTCACTGTCAACGGCGACACAATCCACCGTGCCACGGACAAGTTAACACTAGTTGTGGGTGATGGAGGTTCTATAGTCGACATGAGCGAGATCGTGTTTCCTTCCAAGGATGAGGATGACACGGAGGAACCACGCAGAGCCCGGAGGCCTGTGAGGAGATACGTAGAGGAGTGTTGAGAAGGAGAGAGATTAATAAACAGACCCCTGGGTGGTTAAAGGAAAGGTTACTGCCTATAAACTCTTTTGCAGCT
Source organism: Cancer borealis (assembly GCA_036785275.1). Lineage (NCBI taxonomy): Eukaryota > Metazoa > Arthropoda > Malacostraca > Decapoda > Cancridae > Cancer > Cancer borealis. The sequence goes on from JAXIVD010007774.1 coordinate 5,243, forward strand.
GAGGAGATGCCGAGCTGAAACACTGGTCCCGCAGCTGAAGCAAAGATCACCACAATCCTGGGGGCTCTGGACTCTGCCCCAGGGAAAGGATCTGGAAGTCACCCCCCACGGATGAAGGCTTTGGTGAGACCCCGTCCAGGATCACCACCCTGCTCAGCTTGCCAGGACTGGTGGGAGTTGGTTTCACCTATTCCTACCAGGAGGTCGAGTCACGTCTGACTCAGAAGTCTTGCCCAAGACAAGAAGAAAGAAGAGAGAAAAGGAGTGTGGAAACGTGGACACCCAAAGATACGGAAGAAGACCGATTTCGTCAAATGTTGACTATTGTAAACCTTCATGATCTTACGAGCGTGAGAATACGAGGATTTTATTTTTTTTAAAGAGGAAAGCCGTGTACCGAGTGCAACTGGCCAACTATCATTACGGTGATTCTTTTACGGAATCACAAGTTGAATCCTCGTATTCTTAACACTCGTTCAACAGTTAAACACCTTGTTATCGTTAGAGTAGGGACAACTAGATATGAGGGATGATGGGAAAACTTGTGACGTCACTGAAAGCGAGTGGTATATATACCGGTCTGGACGGGAGGTCAGTCACTAGTGTTCCGTGACTCCACTCTAGTCAGGTAAGAAACTTGTGGTCCGAGGGACTTGCCAAACACTTGAGAAAAACCATCGTGTTAATATTAATGACTAATGTAATACTGTCCTCCCGGCTATAGCTCCCGAGGAGGATCAGCAAACGACTGTCTTCTACCGTCAGGCTTCTGACGGAGTGCCAAAAACTGCCTGGGTAATCTGGCTTGTAAGCTGTGGACGACAGGACAAGGACGGTGACACACAAACATTATTGCCGTGAGTGTGTTTTGGCTAGTTTCCATCAGTTCCCCTCACGTAACGTAGGTAGGATTTTAGCTAATAATATTTTCATTTGTATCTATATGTTTGTTTATTTTTGTGCAATGTAAAGTGTCGTGTGTGGTAGGATAAGTTGTTTGTAAGAGCACCACCACGGATATCGCAAGTACATTTCTTATTTTATTATTAATTAAAGTCTGTTCATTTATCCATTTGATTCTTTTCTTTTCTCTCTCATCAGCCCCAGGGAAAGGCCCTAATAGTAGTGATAGTGATAGACGTGGTATTGAAGACAGTGCCGATGCCCAAGTGGTGTCGTGGTGGCAGCATAGAAAGTAGATGAGAAGATAGTGTCAATAACGAAACGGTACAGTGATGACAGCGGTGTCAATAGAGAGTAACATTTACCTACGGTACAGTGGTGGTAACACTGACCCTTGGTACACATAGACTACACTATACTTGACTGGACACTCGCGACAATCGCTGACAGACGATTTACATTTCGGTCCTATAGATTACGCTGCTATGAGTGATGACAGATAATACTTCATATATCAGTTGTCTTTACAACCAGTAATGATTGCTGAACCATGGATGAACCTAAAAAATTATTTTACAACTTTTGCAAATAGGAAATTAACAAAGATTACAAATTTGAGTGAAAAATCGTGTGGGAGTTGTGTATAAAGCATATTGTTTATATCAAAAATTTCTGGCAAATTCGCAATAATTTCAGAAATAAAACATCACATATTGTGAAATCACCATTCCTGAATATGATTTGATTGTGATCAAATGTCATATTATCGTTATATCGGCTTGGGAATGAATTTTTCACAATTCGTGGCTTGATCTTGATCTTGATGTCACAGGAGGTCTGAGTTGAGAAACTATCGTTTATTCAGTATATATGCAACAAAAAAAATATTGCACTTTTTTCAATGACGTTTTATGAGTATGAGAAAAATAGGATAGACAACAATACAAGAAAACACCCATATATAAATTTTAATTCGATGCAAATATAGCATTTACTTCTCGCATGACATGATCAAGAGATCACAAGAAGAAGAAGAAGACCAAAACAAACTTTTACACAAAGGCCAACAATATAAATAGTTCAATTCATTTGTCCCATGACGCTATTATAAGTCTCATGGAAAATGTTCATGAGCAGAAGAAGAGAAGTGCTTCCTCCATAACGGCTTGTGTTGTTGTTATGAACAGCTGATTCCACAAAGTTAGTGTGACCAGACTGGTAGTCGTATCGCTGTAAATCCAGGGAAAACGGAAACCAGGCTAGCGTTAGCACCCTTAACTCTCTACATCAGCTTCTATTGTATACTCTGAATCATGCTTGAAATAAGATTTGAAACTATTTCCAAATATTTTGTTTGTTTTCTACGTTTTCACTAAGCATGGCAGGATAAAAGGAAAAGTACGTACGCCGGGAAAGTGATGTATGGTGATAAGATAATTGGAAAGAACATTGCTAGATAGAAGAGGAGGAGGAGGCAATGAAACCAACAAACTGACTAGAGACCATCACCAATAAGGAATTACAATGGAGTTATTTTACACAGTCTCTGAGAAACGCTCTCTCAATGACACTCAGCAAACATCGTAAGTTGATTAGGAATGTTAAATTTTTTCTTCTTGATGTTATTTATGGGTATATGAAAGTATGAGTGAAGTATGAGTATGAGTGAATTGATTACGAGTGACTTAGGGTGTTGTGTTCAAGTTTTGGTTATATTTTACAATTACTCTTAACACTAAGGTGTTGTGTATCCTGCCATGCTCAGTGAAAACGTAGAAAACAAACAGAATATTTGGAAATAGTTTCAAATCTTATTTCAAGCATGCATGTATATTAGTATGGACTACATTAGCTATGTATGTATGCGTTTTCAGTTTTAAATTCCAATATTCCTGGAAATTATTGCAAATATGGTGTTTTTATTGGTGTCTTAGGATTTAATAATTGTCGCCCACCGATGACGTATGTTGACTAATTTGTTTTTGTTGCTCATAAACATATTCTTCACATCACTCTGAGGTGTTTGCTTTTTGTTTGAGATTTCTATGATGATTTTAAGTATTTTATTCAAATAAAACAAACAAAAAATCGCCTCAGGACACATTTGCAAAAGACCCGATTTCGAGTGCACAGTCACGTATGGTGTATTCTATGGTATTGCATATTAATATAGACTACATGGGCTATGCATATAAGTGTTTTCAGATTGAAATTCCAATATTCCTGGAAATTATTGCAAATTTTGTTTTTCTTGGTTTCTTAGGATTTAATAATTGTCGCCCACTGATGACGTACGTTGACTAATTTGTTTTTGTTGCTCATAAACATATTCTCTACATCACTCTGAAATGTTTGCTTTTTATTTGAGGTTCCTATCTTATTTCTAAGTATTTTATTTGATTTTTCTAAAAATCTGCTGTAGGGCCTGTTTGCAAAAGGTCAGATTTCGAGTGTCCAGTCAAGTATAGTGTAGTCTATGACTGATACTATCAGCTTCAGAGGTTATATGTTTCAATATTATGTTATGTTGTAATGATGGAACACAAATTAAATATAGAATTGTATGAAAAAATACATGAAAGGAAAGTTCCAAACTCATTTTGGATTTCCCTCCTGTTCCCCCTTGTGGACGCCCATCAAGTGGAATACCACAATAATCAATTGGACACCAGCAGTTTTTAATATACACTGTATATAAATGATATACCAGGAATGAGTACTTATATAAGTGTGTTTGCATGTGATGCAAAAATGTTAGGGAAAATAAGAACCGAAACCAGAATGATTATGAACACCTCCAAGATGACTTAAATAAAATATGTAAATGGAGTAAAAGATGGGAAATGGAATTTAATGCTGGGAAAGGAAATGGGAAAAAGTGGAAGGAGACCAACAGTTTTTATGAAAACTCTTGGTTGGACAGCCTGGGTTGACCAAGAATTTTTGCCCAAAAAGATGTACCCATTCAAGGATGAATGAACATGACAAAAATTGCAGCATGAATACACACCTTGCAAGTAGATGCAGATAACTGGATGAAAACACACTTAAAAATACTTACTTTCATAGCACACAAGGATGGCATCCTTCTCAATCTGGGTAACATTCTTTACATTGAGGTTGTGGCGTGGAACAACAGTGGCCATGCCATCCATGTCCTCATCCTCATCCGGAATCCAGGTGGAGCCAGTGTTAAGGTCTATGAGGCTGTGTCTCAACTCATCCTCTGACCCATAGCTTCGGTTAACATCCACACACATCAGTGGGTATTCCAGGTCTGGAGTTATTACCATCTCAAAGATTCTCAGTGGATGTGGCAAGTAGCACTCACTTTGCTGTAAATTGAGGAAGGAAAGTGAATCATGCACAGTAAATGTGACTATAACAAAATGTTGTTAATTTGCATTAGCATTTGTTAATTTGCCAGTTTAGATATCTTTTGCTTGAGTTTGAGCTTTAAGCAACTTCAATACCATTTTTTGTTCATCTTTTCATCTGACATTCTTTGGAGACACATTATATATATATATGATTAATTCTATTTTATCCCTTGCTCTGTCATAATTATCACAATTTCCCCCAAATATTTTGACAAACTCTTTAAGGGCAAAATAGAGTGTTTAATGTTCAATTATATTGTAGATAAGCATTTTGTTTTACACATTGCAGTGGCATGGTGCATTTTTCATGTGTTTTACATTTCACAATTTTTCAATGCCTCATACCTGAGGAACTAGAAGAGGTACAGATGTTAATTTTGAAGCAGTCAATAATAATACTTGTAGTTTCTTAATATATGAACCTGCTGGGTTAATCACATACAAATACATTTCTATAAATGGGATGCTTTAAACAAAAAAATATTTCACCACTGTTGAATTCTAATGAAAATCCATTCATCCTAGAGATCTGCCAACCTGATTGACTTAATCTTAAAAGAAAAAATTGTCCCCAGCACCAAATTTTGGGAATAATTATATCCTCCAGTGTGGAATGGTAAGCACTTCAAAACAAATAAATAATTTGGAACGCATAATCACGTGGTGTGTTTGCACCAGTGAACATGAAACACCGAAAGGGAGAAAGGAAATTATGAAATTTTGGGATGACTGAAATCAATACATATAGAGATTAGAGAAAGGAAGGTGATTGTGATGGATGACATGAATGCAACAATGAGTAATGAAAGTGTGGATGAAGTGGTGGCTAAATGAGGAGTACCTATATGTAACAAGAATGGAGAGTGTGGAATGGCTGGTGGATATCTGTGCTAAGTGTGGGTTGTTTCTAGCTAATTTTTTTTTTTTCATCACAAGATGATCCACAGGAATACATAAAGAGAGAAGAAGCATACAAGATGAACGATAGGCTGTGGATAAGAGATTGAAGGCAGATGAGATGGATGCAAAAGTTGTAAGAGGTATGTTAGAGGCATCGGACCATTAAACAGTACTAAAAAATTCCCCTGGCCACTTATTCAAAATGACAGTGGTCGCATAATCTAATATCTCTCGTGATAAATCTTGATGTACCTTGCCTATATACTACAAAACATTAATCTTAAATGTTTATGCTAACAGAATCCATGTAATTTGGTGCTACACACTTTACTTACAAGCTAAATACTGTCATCTAAGCTCACACTATTATCATATATATTAATTATCTCCTGTTACATGCTTAGTTTAAAAGAGAAAAAAAACCAGTGAAAGTGGTGAAAGTATGGAAGAAGAAAGGAAATACAAGGTGGACAGAGGAGATTAAGTAAATGGGGAAGAAAAATGGATGCATTAAAGAAAACACTGGAAACAAATTACTAGAGTAAGGGAGAAATAAAAGGAAAAAAGAATATATGCAATGTAAATGGAAAGCCAAACAAGTGAAAGAAGAGATTAAAAGAAAAGCAGATGAATTTTGGATGATAGAGTGAGAAGTAAGAGGTGGATAAAAGAAGGAAGTTAAAGGATAAAAAAGAAAAACAATTTGAGCAGCAAAGGGAATAAAATAGGGTGAAATACGTGGAGGGAAAAATGTAGCGATAGAATGAGGCAGTGAAAGGAAGATGGAAAGAATACTTTGAAAATCTAATAAAAATTAAAAGTGAAGGGGAAGCAATTGTGATATGCATGGGAATGATAGGTGGTGGTAGGAGGGTGAGCAATCTGTACAGCATGGGAAACATTTAAAAAGTGATATGAGCAATGAACAGCTCTGAATTTAAAACAAGTCATTTAGGAGTAGATATGTAAACAGAATATGAGCTTCAATTAAACCCTGTATATTAATGACACACACACACACACACACACACACACACACACACACACACACACACACACACACACACACACACACACACACACACACACACACACACACACACACACACACACACACACACACACACACACACACACACACACACACACACACACACACACACACACACACACACACACACACACACACACACACACACACACACACACACACACACACACACACACACACACACACACACACACACACACACACACACACACACACACACACACACACACACACACACACACACACACACACACACACACACACACACACACACACACACACACACACACACACACACACACACACACACACACACACACACACACACACACACACACACACACACACACACACACACACACACACACACACACACACACACACACACACACACACACACACACACACACACACACACACACACACACACACACACACACACACACACACACACACACACACACACACACACACACACACACACACACACACACACACACACACACACACACACACACACACACACACACACACACACACACACACACACACACACACACACACACACACACACACACACACACACACACACACACACACACACACACACACACACACACACACACACACACACACACACACACACACACACACACACACACACACACACACACACACACACACACACACACACACACACACACACACACACACACACACACACACACACACACACACACACACACACACACACACACACACACACACACACACACACACACACACACACACACACACACACACACACACACACACACACACACACACACACACACACACACACACACACACACACACACACACACACACACACACACACACACACACACACACACACACACACACACACACACACACACACACACACACACACACACACACACACACACACACACACACACACACACACACACACACACACACACACACACACACACACACACACACACACACACACACACACACACACACACACACACACACACACACACACACACACACACACACACACACACACACACACACACACACACACACACACACACACACACACACACACACACACACACACACACACACACACACACACACACACACACACACACACACACACACACACACACACACACACACACACACACACACACACACACACACACACACACACACACACACACACACACACACACACACACACACACACACACACACACACACACACACACACACACACACACACACACACACACACACACACACACACACACACACACACACACACACACACACACACACACACACACACACACACACACACACACACACACACACACACACACACACACACACACACACACACACACACACACACACACACACACACACACACACACACACACACACACACACACACACACACACACACACACACACACACACACACACACACACACACACACACACACACACACACACACACACACACACACACACACACACACACACACACACACACACACACACACACACACACACACACACACACACACACACACACACACACACACACACACACACACACACACACACACACACACACACACACACACACACACACACACACACACACACACACACACACACACACACACACACACACACACACACACACACACACACACACACACACACACACACACACACACACACACACACACACACACACACACACACACACACACACACACACACACACACACACACACACACACACACACACACACACACACACACACACACACACACACACACACACACACACACACACACACACACACACACACACACACACACACACACACACACACACACACACACACACACACACACACACACACACACACACACACACACACACACACACACACACACACACACACACACACACACACACACACACACACACACACACACACACACACACACACACACACACACACACACACACACACACACACACACACACACACACACACACACACACACACACACACACACACACACACACACACACACACACACACACACACACACACACACACACACACACACACACACACACACACACACACACACACACACACACACACACACACACACACACACACACACACACACACACACACACACACACACACACACACACACACACACACACACACACACACACACACACACACACACACACACACACACACACACACACACACACACACACACACACACACACACACACACACACACACACACACACACACACACACACACACACACACACACACACACACACACACACACCTCACCTTCAGCAACATAAACTTGTTGAGTGGGTCATACCACTGCATCAGGTACAGAGCCGTGGAGGTGGCCCCACACAGGTACTTGTAGCCGTTGTAGGGGTTACGGCCCACACAACACCGCAGTGTTCCCTTGGTGTCCGGTACCTGAACACGCGATAGCAAAATTAACTCGAACTCACTCTTGGTCCCATAAACTTCTCTTCTAGCATTACATTGAGCTTTCAAAAATTCCTTCCTACTTTCAGATTTTCTTTTCCTTATATAATTGCAATATTTTAATAATGGGTATATAAGTAGGATTTTTTTAAATGACTTAATATATTGTGTACCAAGTTTCAGCAGGCTATCAAGAGAGGTAGATTACAATGTGGAAAGCACTAACACATGGACTCTTGAATGTGTATTGTGATATGTTTTCTGACATCTAATAGTGAAGAAGTTAAATGAACCATTAGTAAGATCCATTCTTGGTCATCCTTCCATTTATGTGTATGTTTTAAGTTATCAATATGACTCACTCATTTGAATAACTTCTGACTTACCTTCGTAGTTATTGCATACTTTCTAGGCAAAAACTTTTCTGGGATTTTGTTCATGGGTAGCGAGAATTTGTGGAGATGTCGGTTATGGAGGCCAATGAGCTCATGGCGATAGAGATATGGTCCCTTGCCTGTGGTGGAGGGAGATGATGAATGGTTAGATGTATGTAGTGCTGGGAATGTTGCAATAATTGAGCTGGTAGGTGAGCCTAAATTTGTATGTAGGCACAGACTTTGGGCAGGTTCAGGATATCTTAATTTTCATACAAATGTACCATAAATAATAGTGTATAAAATGACCTTTGAGTCTAATACAAATTTCTTAAAACTAAAGGGCATTTTTATATAATAAGTGTAAAATGTAAACCTATAACCCATTGATGAACATTAGATTAAGCACTGTAACTTCAAACTCTATCTACTGTCCACTAATCAATAATCTATCTATCTATCTATCTATATAACAGATTGTCATCCCCCAAAAGGGTGGTAGCCAAGACAAGGCATACATACACACACCCATGCACACATACATATACACTCCTATCACTTCCTCTTGGCTTCCATAGGAGAAGAGAAGTACACCCCAACCAAACACTAAGCATCAGGTCAGTCACGCAAATATATCATACATATTTATCCATCTATATATCCTGTTAACATCAACCTAAATAAGGAGACATTACTATCTCCTCCCCTTCTGCACTTTATCATTTCGTAGGAGGGATTACAGAGGCAATAGTACAGTGGTTAGTGTTCGGACATGCGAACCTAGGGTCCTGGGTTCAAGTCCTAATATCCACTGGCTACTTTTTTTTCTTTGGTATTACCGCATAGTGACCAAAGACCACCCAAAATGCTGCCATACTGTCCTAAGACTGGACTTACAATATTATATGCATTTGAGCCTGTAGCAGCAATAGCCTCTCTCGTTCTCAACATATTCAGGAGAGAACACAAATATTTGAGGCATCACTATAAAAAAAATTCTAAACCTATGCCATGTAATGGGCAGAGGCAGTCCATCTTAGCCTCCATAAAGCCTATTGACACCAACGGTTTGTGATGTAGAAAAAAAAGGAAAAAAATTTTAAATAAAATTAAAAACTAGTCTTGGAATCAGCATTAGAAGTGACATATTTGATGATATTTAACTCCTAGGATCCGGGTGACAGATATATCCGTCACGTAGAGTCCGGTTGACGGATATTAATAGGGCTACCTCAAGCGAATTTCGCTACGCAGCAGGATAGTGCATGCTTTCATGCCCACGTTCTGCTCACCTTTCAATTCCTACTTGACCCTAGCAATGGCTGATTCACGTGAACGTGATCTGCACACATCCCAACCCCTGGCCGCCACCAGCCAGCCCAGTGCACCACCCCTAACTTCGACACCACACTCCAGCCCTTAGCGCTCACAACGCCCTCCTCAACCTAACCCGGGTTCTCGCTGTAACAGAGGTTCCAAGCATTTTGTCATACGGTCATATATCGAGAGGTGGCGGATACAAAGCCACAGTCGCTCTGCGCACACAAACAATCACCTCTCCGCACGCCCAGACAGTGTCTTCTTCAACTCGTCATATCTCTATAACTACACATCATAGAGACATGGAGATAATACCACTAGAAAGAAGAAGAATTGAAGGCAAGTTATAAACAATTTATATATCAGTACAATATATAGGTTGAGAGTGAGAGCAGTGTGAAAAGTCGAAATCAAGCAAAATTAGCGTTTAGAAAATGAAGTGCTGGGTGCAACATGCCCGGACTGGAGGGGTTAAGATGCATTTTTTCCCAAAAAGATTTCATAAAAAATCATCCTGCAAAGTTGAGGCCTCCTGTTGGCTAATCTTACCTCTGACACTCACTACTGTAGTACTGTACTATTGGTCAATATGTCTACTACATAAGAACATAAGAACATAATAAATGAGGAGACTGCAAGAGGCCAGTTAAATGACCTACATGAGGCAGCTCCTTGTCCCCCACCCTTATAATAATCCAATATTTAGGCATCCCACCTGTCATCCCTATCCATACTCTGATCCAACGGTCTTTTAAAGCTACCTATTGACTGCTAGTGCTGGCATAGAATCGTATGCTCATATCAAGTGGGAACTAGTGAAGTGATCACAGACCAATAGGGCTCATACTGCAACTGTTGTTCAGGAGAGATTTGATTCTCATTTACATCGGAACAGAGCGTTTCACCAGTACCCTGACAGCCAACAGCTGCAGCCCCCCACCAGTCTGAGCCATTGGAATAATCCAATACTTAGCCATCCCACCTGTCATCCCTCTACTGTCGTAAGCAAACAAATCTTTTACAAATTACTCACAGATAGAATTTGTGTAATGCCTCATTCAAAGCAACCAAAAGTGTAGGTTATTCAACAACTGGCCACATTCATGTTATTAATCATATATCTATATACATATACCCATCACATTGCTATCATGCACATATCAAAAGCTGACACATTCTTGCTATCAATCAATTCTTGCAGTCAAATCCCATAATCACGTGCCTACTCTCATTTGAAAAGATAAGAAGTAGATCTAAAGATGAACAAAAAGAAGAAAAAAATTATGTTCACAGTTACATAGCAGATCATTCAATCAAAGAAGAGGATGAAGTAATAGAATATGTTCAGGACAATATTTTCTTTGGACAAAATTAGCTAAAGTCTAGATGGAAGAAAAAAAAAACGTTAGGTGATGGCCACGGCAGAAGACAGGGAAGGAAGAGAGAGTAATAATGCATATAGTCTCACCTGATATAGTCATGAGTACATCCTTGATGACAAACATCCATGTGGTTCTGGTAGGCAGCAGTTGCTCCATGGTAGCCTCATGTAGCTCATTCAGGTTGAGGGTGTAGATACCTTCTTCAGCACCAATCAAGATGTGTTGGTCACGAGTGTCAGGGTGGATCCAGGAGGCAGTACAGTGAATGTGGAGTGGACATCCATTGAACACCTGGAGTACAAAGGGGAGGAATAATATACATGACAACAATACTTCACTTTATTTATCCTAAATCATTGTATTTATACTGTCAAATCCTGACATGAGGTTTTCTGTTATCAAAGCAGCAGACAGGAACAACAACGAACCAATGAGCTAATGGAAGTAAGGGTTACCATTGTGAACTGTGACTAGAAGCATCACGTGATCAGCCCAGGACGAGGTGGAAGGAGGCGTAACTACAAGCATGTGATCACGTAATTCATTGAGTCTTAACTCCACTGAAGATCGTTAATTCTGTATAGTAACCTAGTCAAGATAAGCTTTGATACAACACGGTAACACACATCTTGACTTTTAAGTTAAAGAAGACGGGTTATGTTATATTTGAAATTCCTTAAAGTTTACATATCAAACATCCTACTTTTTATCCACACTTTTTATTCAAATACATTGTACCCTGTTTCTGAAGGAAAATAAAATATATTAGTAAAAATAATAATAATAATAATTCACTGCAGTTCAAATGGACTTTGGATTGTTTTCAAATTGCATGGAATAGGTGGTAGATAGTTAGAGTTTTTGTGTGAATAGTAGCACATGTGTTGAGGTGGGAAATAGCATGAGTTACTGATTTCTTGTTCGGGTGGAAATGTATAATGTGACCTTGATTGTTAAACATATATGTGGAGTGGTAATGGAGGTAAATCTAAGATGTTGGTTACAGATTTGAGTTATTTATTGCTTTCTTTACTTCCTTTCCTTCAATGTTTCTGTGCTCACACACTTTCCATCCACTTCCACATATACGCTCAACACTATTGCTTTCCTTTCTGTCTCCTTATTCATTAAAAATTTCAAAGTGACTCTTCCAGACCTCCTTCATCTCCTCTTTACCATTTACATGAACTCCATCCTCTAGAAATTCTAACATAGACACTCCCTATTCCTCACTCTCTTTCTTAACTTCATTCCAAAACAACTTTTCATTTGTGTTAAATTTCTCACTCAGCTTTATACCAAACTCTTCATCTAGTTTCCTTTTACTCTCTTTCATCAACTGGTTAAAATTCAGATTCCAAGACTTGTATTCAGTTCTCCTCCTCACTCTTATCTCATCTGCCACATTCCTTTGTAGCATTTCCTTATATACTCTCCTCTTCCATTCTATTGCCTCTTTTATCTCATCTTTCCACCATGGATTTCACTTCCTCTGCATCCTCAGAGGTCTATATACCCAACCACTTCTACTGCTACTGTGGTTGCTGCATCCTTGAACGCCTAAAATATCTCACTAACACTTACTCCCTCTTCAACTGTCAACCTAGCTTCTATCACAGTCCATCACTCCACATACTTTTGTATTGGTTTCTTGTAACTCAATAACGTCAGATCTTCCTCTCCAAAAACTTTTAAATAATTATCTCCTTTTCCCTTTGTGCATTGAGGCCATTCACATTAGCTGAGCCAACTCTCATGTCGAGTGTGTTCAAGGAGAGAATTGAAAGATTGAATGACTCAAGTAATGCATTAGAGGTGTCAGTTACTCCGTTTTAGGGGATGACAGCTTGGTATATAGATAGATGGATTTTTAGCAGTTCTTTTTGTTATTTAGAATTACTAAATCAGTGAGCACACATGCATGCTGAAGGAGTAATGACATGTAAGAAAAGTCACTGATGTCCACAGCTTTACCTTTGAGAAACAAGCTCCCATGTGGACCTTAGGAGTAGGCGGAAGGCCATTTGACTGTGGTCTGGGAGGTGTGTTATGTCTTCGTTTGTCTTTCCGTCGAGGAGGTATAG
>JAXIVD010007775.1:5000-12500 GCA_036785275.1 Cancer borealis
TTGTTCGTTGGTGTTGATGTCCTTTGTGATGGTTGAGTGTGCACATGTGCGGAGGGGCGCCAGCACCAATAGAGAAAATACGTAGAATTAAAGAGTGGGAGGAGGAGAAGGAAGAGGAGGAAGAAGAGGAGGAGGTGGAGGAGGAGGAGGAGGAGGAGGAGGAGGAGGAGGAAGGGATTGAGTAGAAAGTAGAAGTCGTGTTTGAGGGAAGAGGGAAGAGACCGAAGATAATGTATTTTTTTGTTGTTATTATTTTGATAGTGGCAAAAAAACTAATAATGGAAAGGATAAGAGATATTAGTTTATCCTTTAAGTTGTAAGCATTATATTGTGATTGTAATTGAGAAAGGGTTATTGTTATTATAGTTATTGTTTTTGTAATATGTTATTGTTATTGAAGTGTCACTACCATTCATTGGGTAAATTGATAGATTTTTTCTATATTTCTTAATCTTTATTTATTAATTAAATCTTACACATATAACACATATATAACACTATTTAAATATTTTTTTGTAATTTTATTTATTTTTTATCTATTTATATATTTGATATTGAATAACATTTATTTAATCAATATAAAATAAATTTTCTTCCAGCAGGTAAAGTTTATGTTATGTTAATTTTCTAATAGTGACTTCTGAGTATGAAGAATTTTTTTTTTATATGCATATATGTATAAAATTCTGCTGAAAAAATCTTTAAAAACTACAGAATCCTGTTGGTGTCCTTTGTGATGATTTAGTGCGCACGTGCACATGTGCGGAGGGGCGCCATCAGGATGTGTACACTCATGTACTGTATGAGTGCGTCGAGGGCCAGCACCAGGTCTTGGAGGGACAGTCTGGTGGAAGGGTCCGGCAAGGTGCACCAGTCCATGTAAGGCTGCAGCTCCAGCTCCAGGGTGACATTGTGCGTGCGCGCGCACACACGCTTCATCAACATGCCCACGCTGAAGGCGTCGCTGGCGGGCTGGAGGGGCAGCCCTTGCTTCAGTTCGGGCGAGCGGTGGCACGCGAAGTCCTGGCCCTTCAGGCCGCGGGGCTGCCCGAAGAAGTCGAAGTAGAAGGGCTCCCCCAGCCTGGAGGCGAGGCCGAAGTCAATGATGTGCACGCGGGGGGCGGAGGGGGGTCCGGACACCGTAATGTTGTCGCCCTTGATGTCGTTGTGCACGAACCCCTTGCCGTGCACCGCCATCAGGCCCTCCGCCACGCCCACCATCACCTTGAGGAAGGTGTGCACCGTGCACCCGCGCCGGTAGAAGGTGCTGAGGCGCTGGCCCGTGTACTCCATGATGGCGATGGCATCGTCCGCACACAGGGCCAGTAGGCGAGGCACGCCCCCAGCCCCACCCAGCTCCTGCACCACCTCACACTCCCACCTGAAGGGCGCCATGCTCCGCCCCATCTTGAGGGTCTTCCTGATGGCGTCCTGGCCCTCAAAGTCCACCCGCTCCACCCTGCCGAAGCCACCTTCCCCCAGCAGGCCAAGGAGCGGCAGGGCGGCCACCTGGCCCTATTTAGATCCTTGGTTGGCTAGATCCAAGCTCTAACTGTTAGAGCTTGGATCTAGCCAACCAAGGATCTAAATAATCTCGGGACATCTATAGACACAAACATAAACTACCTCAATATTTTGTCCTACGTGGTTCTGACGCGACTCATATTCTGTAACTCCTTCACCAAAATGAAGACCAAAAACATCGCCAAGAACAAGATGATGTTCAACACGCGCGCCGCCTTGAAGCGCCTCGGCAAGGCCTTCGTCAAGGTGATGCGGAGGCTGGTGTGTTGCACGTCGCCGCAGGAGGAGGAAGAGGACGACGTGGAGTGGAATGTGCCTCTGTTGTCCGAGGGCCGGGTGGCCGCCATGCCGCTCCTTGGCCTGCTGGGGGAAGGTGGCTTCGGCAGGGTGGAGCGGGTGGACTTTGAGGGCCAGGACGCCATCAGGAAGACCCTCAAGATGGGGCGGAGCATGGCGCCCTTCAGGTGGGAGTGTGAGGTGGTGCAGGAGCTGGGTGGGGCTGGGGGCGTGCCCCGCCTACTGGCCCTGTGTGCCATCGCCATCATGGAGTACACGGGCCAGCGCCTCAGCACCTTCTACCGGCGCGGGTGCACGGTGCACACCTTCCTCAAGGTGATGGTGGGCGTGGCGGAGGGCCTGATGGCGGTGCACGGCAAGGGGTTCGTGCACAACGACATCAAGGGCGACAACATTACGGTGTCCGGACCCCCCTCCGCCCCCCGCGTGCACATCATTGACTTCGGTCTCGCCTCCAGGCTGGGGGAGCCCTTCTACTTCGACTTCTTCGGGCAGCCCCGCGGCCTGAAGGGCCAGGACTTCGCGTGCCACCGCTCGCCCGAACTGAAGCAAGGGCTGCCCCTCCAGCCCGCCAGCGACGTCTTCAGCGTGGGCATGTTGATGAAGCGTGTGTGCGCGCGCACGCGCAATGTCACCCTGGAGCTGGAGCTGCAGCCTTACATGGACTGGTGCACCTTGCCGGACTCTTCCACCAGACTGTCCCTCCAAGACCTGGTGCTGGCCCTCGACGCACTCATACAGTACATGAGTGTACACATCCTGATGGCGCCCCTCCGCACATGTGCACGTGCACACTAAATCATCACAAAGGACACCAACAGGATTCTGTAGTTTTTAAAGATTTTTTCAGCAGAATTTTATACATATATGCATATAAAAAAAAAATTCTTCATACTCAGAAGTCACTATTAGAAAATTAACATAACATAAACTTTACCTGCTGGAAGAAAATTTATTTTATATTGATTAAATAAATGTTATTCAATATCAAATATATAAATAGATAAAAAATAAATAAAATTACAAAAAAATATTTAAATAGTGTTATATATGTGTTATATGTGTAAGATTTAATTAATAAATAAAGATTAAGAAATATAGAAAAAATCTATCAATTTACCCAATGAATGGTAGTGACACTTCAATAACAATAACATATTACAAAAACAATAACTATAATAACAATAACCCTTTCTCAATTACAATCACAATATAATGCTTACAACTTAAAGGATAAACTAATATCTCTTATCCTTTCCATTATTAGTTTTTTTGCCACTATCAAAATAATAACAACAAAAAAATACATTATCTTCGGTCTCTTCCCTCTTCCCTCAAACACGACTTCTACTTTCTACTCAATCCCTTCCTCCTCCTCCTCCTCCTCCTCCTCCTCCACCTCCTCCTCTTCTTCCTCCTCTTCCTTCTCCTCCTCCCACTCTTTAATTCTACGTATTTTCTCTATTGGTGCTGGCGCCCCTCCGCACATGTGCACACTCAACCATCACAAAGGACATAAACACCAACGAACAAAGTAAGGATTTCTTCAGCAGAATTTGTGCTGCATAAAACAAAACAAAACAAAAGAATATTCTTCATACTTGAGAGAGAGAGAGAGAGAGAGAGAGAGAGAGAGAGAGAGAGAGAGAGAGAGAGAGAGAGAGAGAGAGAGAGAGAGAGAGAGAGCTGGGTGGGTGGGAAGGGGAGGTGAGAGAAGGGTCAGTGGAGGTAATTTGTCAGCCTTCCTGTCACCTCCACAGTGCCGTGTTAAGTGGTAACTCCCACTCCCCACCCCCAACCCCATCACCCTTCACATCACGCGTTGAGAAGGAGGGAAAGAACATATGAACATAATAAAATAAGGAAGCTACAAAAGGCCCGGAGGCCTGCACTAAGTAGTCCCTGTTAATCCTAATCCCCCTTATTACCTACACCCACCTCCCATCCCCATCCATGAAGTCGTTTAGTCTTCTCTTAAAACTCTCTATTGTCTTTGCACTAACTACCTGCTGATTGAGTCTATTCCAATCATCTACCACCTTATTTGTAAACCAATTTCTGCCTATTTCTTTATTTAATCTACATTTTTCTAGTTTGAATCCGTTATTTCTTGTTCTATTCTGACTACTGATCGTAAGAACCTTCCCTACATCCCCCTTATTAAAACCCTTCACCCACTTCAATCAGATTTCCCCTTACTCTACGTCGCTCCAGTGAGTGTAATTTCATAGGGGAGAGGAAGGATTTTTTTTTTCTCTCTCTTTTCATTATCTTTCTTTATTTTCCTCTCACTCTCTCCTAGGATCCTACAAACACACTAACTCTTCCTATCCATGCCATATACCGCGGTGCGTCGTGGATGTAAAATGTAAACAATAAACACACACACACACACACACACACACACACACACACACACACACACACACCTTCATTGGGAGAAGCGACGGCTCAAGTTGGCAGAGTCCACCATTTTGCGTGCTCTTTGACATACCTGAAAAAGAAAACGAACTTGTTACGTTAACTATGTAATATTTTTTGTTAGTAGGGTATACATAACATTGTAGTATGTCAGAGGTTCCCAGTCCGTGCCAGGAACAGGGGACTAAAAAGTGTCTTATGGAGGGCATAAAGGAATACGAAAATTATTAATTTTGACTAAGCTCCTTAACTCTTTAACTTCCTGCCACGACCAGGCAAGAACCTAATTATTTGTTTATGCTTACACCTCACTGTGTCATGCAGTATTAAATTATATACCAGACTAGATGTGACTCTTGAGAGGGGACTTTTGGAAGGGAAATAACGGTGAATTACCGTAGCTGTCACGCTTACGTCAAAACATCATGAAGTAAACACCTGCTTTCCTTCGCCACCTGTTATGTCAAATACCTAAGCCGATCAAACACATTTAAAACATTGTTACATTATAAAACTTTACTACAATTATACTATCACTTATATTCTTTAATTCCTTACCAATTACGAAGGAAAATTCATAACCAACGTTGTTTAAACAGTGCTCCAGAAAACGTTTCCACTCTCTCAACATGTCCAATTCTAAGGTAAGATTTGCATGTTTCTTGATGTAATTATAATACTAAACTATTATTATCAATCATATAGGATGTCACTGTAGAAATGAAAGTAATCAATATCTATTTTTCTTCACACACACACACACACACACACACACACACACACACACACACACACACACACACGCACACACGCACACACACAGATATTAAAGGGTAACTTATATGTAATACAATACGAAAAAAACGCCTACCTGCCTGCCTGCCTGGCTGGCTGGCTGGCTGGCTGGCTGCCTGACTGATTGACTGACTGACTGACTGACTGACAGACAGACAGACAGACACACAGACAGACAGACACACAGACAGACAGACACACAGACACACACACACACACACACACACACACACACACACACACACACACAGATATTAAAGGGTAACTTATATGTAATACAATACGAATTTGTAAACAAAAATGAATAAATAAATAGTAACATCAAATAAATTGGCACTTACATAATTGTGATAGCCACAATCTCTCCCTCTCTTTACAGGCTCTGGGCATAAGCGGAATTTTTTAACGTATTTTTGTCCCTTAACCAGTACATTTTAACGTAATTAAGAAAAAAAAATGCACTTTAACCCCCCGGTCCCCCACCCCCGACCCTCTACCTCCCAATCCCCATCCCCTTACCCCCACCCACACCCCCACCAACACCCACCCCGACCACCCACACACCCACACACATGGCCTGCCCTCCACACATCCTTAATTTACCCACGCACATCAGGATACACTGACAATCGACAAATATTTTCTCTGTGAAGTAGGAAAACTAAATATAGCAATATAAACGTAAGAAATTTAGAAAACTTATTTGATATCTTACACCATCACCACCACCACCACCATTACCATCACCACCACCACCACCATTAACACCACCACCATCACCACCACCATTATTAACACAGCCTAATACTACCATTACCACTATTGAAAATAAAATGAGCAAATAATCAATTAATAAAGCAACGAAAGGAAAAAAGATAATACTGGCCGCTGGGCGAGTCCACTATAGAGCAGGGGAGTAAGTGTTGGCGGCTTACACAGCTAAGTAACAATCACTCCTAACACTTGCATAACACCTGTAATTCATTAATATTCACATACACAGCAAAACAAACACCATGGATGATAGACACCACATGCATAAATATAACCAAGTAATGAGCTGAGCCGACTCTCCCATACCAAGGCCAGCAGCTCAGATTCTTACCTGGTTCGTACCTAATTTATTCAGCCGTTCAGCGTCTCACACCTGCCTAACTTAAATCTTACTTGTACTCACCATGGTGCTCGACCACAGCTCGGGGGAAAGGATGAATCCATGGATAATCACTGATAATGTTCGCACACCACTAAACACAACACACGTTCCCGCCTGTTGGTGACTCACTGCCTCTGCGGCCTACGTGATCTGATGGATGACTCATTGAGTGGTGTGTGGCGCCATCTGTAGGCTCGTCCACTAAGCTCCTTAACTCTTTAACTTCCTGCCACGACCAACGCAAGAAACTAATTATTTGTTTATGCTTACACCTCACTGTGTTATGCAGTATCAAATTATATACCAGACTATACCTAAGCCAAAATGTACTGACGCATAGGGCATAGGGTTGATAATCCGTGCGACGTGCCATATCTCCCATTACTTCAAAGAAAACGGAATAACAGTTCTTCTTTATTCAATTTAATGCATAACTTCGCTAAAAAAAAAAGTTATTAGAGATATGAAGATCTCTGCAGGTGATCATGCCATAAGCAAATTAAATACAGTAAAGGTGCTGATTATATAAGTGAAAATGAGACTGATAATTTACATAATATTTTCTGTTATGTGCTCTTGAGATACCCAGTGGTGAAAAGAAACACAGGATGAGACAGTATTTTATTCCAGTTGTTGCCCCAAGCTGAACTTATTTCATGAAGATCATTGGATGAAGAGAATTTCTTTTCATACCACTTTTGAAGTAAAAGTCTTATAGGCGGGTTTTTTATTTTATATAGGTGTCCCCTGGAGGCCTAATCCTCTGCTTGACTGTCAGCAAGATGACTTACTTATAATCACTCTCCTCATCTGAAGTGTCTTCTATGTTGATCACAAATGAGTCTATAACATGATCAAGTGACAGATCAAGTTTTGCATCATTTTCTTGCAATGTGTCCGTGTGTCTCACTACATTCATCCAGTGTGCTGGTGTAACTTGCTCCAGGGACTGTTTGACGAGGATCTTCAGATCTATCAACTTATAGTTATTCTTATCAGCAATGTTTTTTTTACTTGGGCCTAAATGAGTTCGATAGGGTTGTACTGGCAGTGATAAGGTGGTAACCGCACAACCCTATGTCCAACATCCTTGGCGATGGCGTCAATGAAATATGTCGAGTGGCAACGTCGCCTGACCTGAAATGCCACATCATCATACATGTATATGAAATACCTTCATTTAATTTCGTATATAACACTTATTTGTATCACCTGCTATTTAATGAAAAAGTCAGAATATTCTTAGAACGCTGTTTGTTGATAATACTATGATTAAAGAACCGTGAGAAGTAGAAAGTGAATGTTTT
>JAXIVD010007775.1:17500-19203 GCA_036785275.1 Cancer borealis
CTCTCTCTCTCTCTCTTTCTCTCTCTTCATAATACGTCAAAGCTTTATCTCTTCACCGATACAAAGATGCACGAGAAAGCTAACACAACGCTGAGCATAGAAGCGGAATTTTTCTTATCACTAATAGAGACGTAATTCTACCTTTATACATCAGCTTGGTCATGTCCGTTTGAGGTGAAGTTCTGATCGCCTCACCACGCAAAGGACATAGCAAAGTTAAGTTAAGTTAAGTTAGGTTAAGTTAAGTTAAGTTAGGTTAGGTTAGGTTAGGTTAGGTTAGGTTAAGTTAGGTTAGGTTAGGTTAGGTTAGGTTAGGTTAGGTTAGGTTAGGTTAGGTTAGGTTAGGTTAGGTTAGGTTAGGTTAGGTTAGGTTAGGTTAGGTTAGGTTAGGTTAGGTTAGGTTAGGTAGGTTAAGTTAAGTTAGGTTAGGTTTGGTTAGAAGATATTCCAAGCTCTTATATATAGGGTGATGAAGATAATGCATAGTAATAGTAATGTCTTAATGAGAAATGG
Source organism: Cancer borealis (assembly GCA_036785275.1). Lineage (NCBI taxonomy): Eukaryota > Metazoa > Arthropoda > Malacostraca > Decapoda > Cancridae > Cancer > Cancer borealis. Next base: position 18,014 of record JAXIVD010007775.1, read on the forward strand.
CTGACACGAATTAATAACATGTTCTTTTTTTTTATATATGGGAAAGCATCGTCTCGGAGGAAAACTTCTATAATGTTTGAAAATACTAAACAGGGTTTGAAAATGTTGAATGTAAATAATCTTTTTTTATCGTCGAACAAAGAGTAACGGATTCAAACTAAGATATAAGGAAATCCAAGTAGATTACACCCAATTCTTCTTGACTAATGACGTTTTGAAGGAGTGGAGTGAAGTGGAGTGGAGTAAACTTTCACCTTAGTAACCTCTCGTCCGGAGTAACACAAGGAGTAACACAAGGGATTACTTATACATACACACACACTTGACCACTTTCTCTTCTAATCCATACACAAAGAGACAGTCACACATTGCACCACACACACACACACACACACACACACACACACACACACACACACACACACACACACACACACACACACACACCACACACACACACACACACACACACACACACACACACACACACACACACACACACACACACACACACACACACACACACACACACACACACACACACACACACACACACACACACACACACACACACACACACACACACACACACACACATACATTTCCGACATGGGCAAGTTTTCCTTCTATGATTTTCCTTCTTTCTTGACTCTATTGCTTCATCTTTTTTTTTTCATTCCTTTGTTTTGATTAGTTTCCCTTTCGTTTGTTTTTGTTGTTGTTGTTTCTGGTGATTGTAGTATTCCTAGTCTTTCTTCTTCTTCTTCTTCTTCTTCTCCTCCTTCTCCTCCTCCTCCTCCTCCTTTACCTCTTTCCACTCACACACGTCAAGCATAGATACATAACGAGACACCTAAAAAACAGAAGGTTTGTTACAGTACTCCATTTTCTTTGTGCCTCGCTGCGTCAAGAACCAATAACACGGTACTTGTGATCCAAAAAGAAAACGGGGAACGGGGATACGAGAAGACATAGGAACACACAGGAAGAACAAACAGCAACAGGTCTACTGGCCCCTTACGAGGCTGTTTGTGATAGAGACTAGACTACACTATCTAATCTGGGGTGAAGGATACAGGATAGTAAGGGTGAGGAATTCTCCCACCAGCCACGACTGGCAGGAGAGGAAGGCCAACCATGTAATATAAAATAAAATGCGTGGAATTAGATTAGACTAGGACTATCACTAC
>JAXIVD010007776.1:0-2500 GCA_036785275.1 Cancer borealis
ATTTAAGGGAGTGGGTTATCTGTTTGGCCTATTAGATAAGGGGTATATCTGTGTAGCTAGAAAGCAGGGCCCTGTCTGTAGAGGAAACGGTTACAAGCCAGAGCACAGAGACGAGTGTGGTGACAGTATCATTACCACCTAACTAGCGGTGAACTCCACCTAGAATTTTGTCAGACTGTTCAGTCTCGGGGAAGTAGTTTCGGCGTTGTCTGCGTTTTGTCGGCGTTTTCTGCGTTTGCTGCGTTGTCCGCTTTGTCGGCGTTGTTTGCTTTTTCGGCGTTGTCTTCGTTGTCCTCATTGTGAGAGAGCCTGTCATCAGGGGCCTCTTGTTTGAGAACACAGACGAGGAGTAATCCCGTCTCAGTGTTGATTAATTACGACTCAAATAACGCACTGTACGGAGTCCCCTCGTGGAGACTACTTTGCAGGGTGTTATTAGAGTCGAGAGGAGTTATTATTCAACCAGAAGTGGGTGGAAAGACACCTTGTGGGCGGTATTCTGGTTGGAGCGATAGCTCCTTGTCTAGCACTGTAATCTTGTGCTCACTGTAAGTCTCTTTAGAATGTAAGGAGAAGGTGGTTACTACTGGGAGATTCCTTGTTCTTTGGAGGGTTAAAAGAACTGGCGACCTCTTAACGTTAACGGGGTGGCTGTAGGTGCTGTGTTTGGGGCTAAGAGTGCATAGGTTCCTTAACCAGACACTTCTTGTTTAAAGCCTATTGTCCAGCCACCGGCGTGTGGCCCTCGGAGTGACTAGTCCTACGGGATAGTCGACTTTCCTTGTCCTTTGGTGGGTTAAAAGGACGTATAAACATCAGCACTACAGTTCGTACACGCCCGTAACGTGGTTGTGACTGGGTTGTTCATAAGTGGACACCCGGCACTAGGGCATAAGAACCGTGTCCGTTACGGTGTGATCGTAACAATATATATATATATATATATATATATATATATATATATATATATATATATATATATAAATATATATATATATATATATATATATATATATAAATATATATATATATATATATATATATATATATATATATATATATATATATATATATGTATATATATATATATATATATATATATATATATATATATATATATATATATATATAAATAAATATATATATATATATATATATATATATATATATATATATATATATATATATATATATATTCTATCCAACATGAATGTTAGCGGCTACACACAACACAGTTAGGCGACACCGATGACCACCAATGACACTTGAGAACCCCCCCCCCCACACACACACACACACACGCACACACACACACACACACACACACACACACACACACACACAGACACAGACACAGACACAGACACACACACACACACACACCTAGCTAGGGTGGTGTGGATTAAAGTCAGAGTGTGGGAATTGTAAAAGTAGGTTATCGATTTACATTGTTCCTTCTTTATTATTGTTATTATTATTATTATTGTTATCATTATTATAAACGTTATTATTATTATTATTTTTATTACTATCATTATTGTTGATATTACTACTACAACTACTACTTCTAATGCTGCTACTACTACTACTACTACTACTACTACTACTACTACTATTATTACTACTACTACTACTACTTGGTGTTCGTCTTGATGGTGATGGTTGTCAGTTTATTCTTAGCACTGTAAATAGTGTTAAAAGTAATTTATTTGTTGTATATCCATTCTTTTATTATTTGCTCTTCTCCTAATGCCCTCGCGCATGTACCGAGAAAAAAAATTTGTTGTATTGAAGAATAAAATAAAATGGTCATATTTTCCTTAAAGTCACTTCGGGAGCTCGATTTACGTATGATTAATTATGCTGATAAACACCTGGCCAGTAATTAATTGACTATGTTACCTGTTTATATAATTGAAACGAGACTGGAGGTGGGCGTGAAAGGCTTGGTGGGGGCTGGGGTAGAGGTGAGGGTGGTGGGCTTGGTGGGGGGCTGGGGTAGAGGTGAGGGTGGTGGGCTTGGTGGGTGGGGGGGTTGGGGTAGAGGTGGGCGTAGTGGGCTTGGTGGGGGCTGGGTTAGAGGTGGAAGAGGAGGCAGGAGATTGGGGATGGAGAAGTGAAAGGGTAAAGGAGAATTGGGAGCATAGTGTTGGGGAATGAAGGTTGGGATGGGAAGGCAGGGAGGGGAAGGTGTGTTTGAGCCTCACAGGGTGTTAATTAAAGGGGGAAGTACCGGGAAGGGGAAGGGAAAGTAAAGGGGTCATTCAATAAACACCTGCTTTTTAACTTTCAACTCTTATTCTTTTTCTAATTTTTTTCATGTTGCTTTTTCGTTCGTTTGACTATATTTTGGGTGTGGATTAGTTTTCATTTTTTTGGTGTTATGTAAGTTTAATGAATGTGTGTGTGTGTGTGTGTGTGTGTGTGTGTGTGTGTGTGTGTGTGTGTGTGTGTGTGTGTGTGTGCGCGTGCGCGTGCGTGCGTGCGTGTGTGTGTGTGT
>JAXIVD010007776.1:10000-15000 GCA_036785275.1 Cancer borealis
GTAGGGTCTGACAGCTATGCAAGGGGTGAGTGTGTAGGGGACAGCTGTGGTCGTCGGTGTAGGGGTGAGTTGGGGTTGTTAGTGCCAAAGGGGACAAAGGGTGCAGAAGGGATCGTGATGGCAGGGATGAACCAACTACTGCTCTCCTAACATGATTTGATGCAAGTATTTGTCATAGCGGCAGAGGAGGCGCGCTGAATCAAGGGCTTCCTGATGGAGTATATGTAGGTAATGCACATGATGATCATACAGACCCTCCTCTGCCGCGCCTTCTTAAGATGAATTTTGTTTTCTTAATCCTATAAATGATGGTAACGTAGTTGTGAGTGTACACTTAATAGAAGCTCGTTGACACGACACCCAACACCTTGACCTTTGATAATGTGATAAATATGAATACACATACATGATCCAACGACACTGCTGGACAGAGAGTGACGTGTGTGTGTATGCTGTGTCTGTCTTCTTTCTCGCACCGGTATGGAAACTTTGTCACATATGATAGTTTCCTTTGTTGTGACTATTATAGGACCTACTTTCTATAGTGCTGTCTTTTGTTCGTGCAGAGAACAACACTGAATCAGGTTGTAGTTTTTTGTTGGGGTTCATACCAACTAAGGGATCCATGGTTCACGGAAACAGCAAATATTTTCTTGGTAAAGATTGTTACTATAGGTTGGTTGGTATGTGTTTTGGTTAATGGAGTTTACCAAACAACTGTGAAACTGACTTTTATTCTGGACTTTTATTCTGGATCGATGTGTAACACACAGTTTTGTTAGTCCTTGAGATCAATGATTATTTGAGTTGTAAGCCTGAACAGTTATGGCAGAATAGACCACATATTTTCAGCAATATTTTGTGTTCTGGAAAACGTTCATTGTCGCTAAGGATGAAGGAAACACAAAGGAACCATTTAGATGCCTCCACCACTGAGGCAGTGACCTGCTGCAACCCTGAATTGCCGCAGGTCACAACCTCAGTGGTGAAGGTCACCAAGCATACGTGTGTTGTTCGTTGGGTGTCCGTGTGGAAGGTCGACAACCTGGGAATGAGGCTTGACAACGGTGGAAGCTTTATGGTTTTATGATGGTGTGGCGCAAGGGATCAAAGCATCTGGTGGAGAACATAAATGGCGTGACCACTGATGATTCCTGATTATCCATGTCACTGTTAATGAAATTCTGAAAAATTTCATTGTGTGTGTGTGTGTGTGTGTGTGTGTGTGTGTGTGTGTGTGTGTGTGTGTGTGTGTGTGTGTGTGTGTGTGTCTGTGTCTGTGTGTGTATGTGTGTGTGTGTATGTGTGTGTGTGTGTGTGTGTGTGTGTGTGTGTGTGTGTGTGTGTGTGTGTGTGTATTTGTGTTTGTTTGCTGTGGTTTCATTACTTTTCAGATAGCAATTACAGTATTTCTTTCATTGGTTTTATGATCCATCTGTCACACCATCATCTTCTGGTTTGAGGGTACTGGCTGCCTGGCGGTGTGTCTGTCTGTCTGGCTGGCTGTCTGTCTGTGTGACAGGCTGGCTGGCTGGCTAGTAGTGTGTCTGTCTTTCTGTCTGTCTGTCTGTTTGCCTGCTTGTCTGTGTGGCTGGCTGGCTGGCAGTGTGTCTGTGTGGCTGGCAGTGTGTCTGTGTGGCTGTCTGTCTGTGTGGCTGGCTGGCTGGCAGTGTGTCTGTCTTTCTGTCTGTGTTTGTCTGTCTGTCTGTCTGGCTGGGTGGCTGGCATTGTGTCTGTCTGGCTGTCTGTAGTAATAATAATAATAATGATAATTAACGGTTTATCAAAGTAAAGTAATTTATACAAGCAGCTAAAGGCTGAAAATACACATCAAAAGCGAAATTGGAAAGTCTACAACTTGAGTGAGGTGATTAAGCAGAAGGTGTTTGGTATTGGCTCGTGGTGGATGGTAAACGACACAACAGATGATGGTCGCGGTGGGGCGGCGTGACTCCCATCCACAACACTTCCAACTCGTCCGGTACTTGCACGTTGATGGGCGAGGGTGAGAGGTCATTGTGGCAAATCAGAACCACCCCGCCTCCTCGCTGGTAAAGTGGAGGTGATTGTAGTGTGTAGTTCGTCCAGTTATAGTCTTCCAAATCTTAACATAGATTCCTGGTGGGGCAGCGTCCAGTATTCCCATGGGTCCAACGCTGCCTGTCTACGTGAACTAGCCAGTTAGAACTTGATGTGCATAAGTAAAAGGCATATAAAATGCTTTAACGAAATTTGGCAGCGTTGGACCCATGGGAATAGTGGATTCTGTCCCACCAGGAATCTATGTTAAGATTTGGAACACTATAGTTGTTGAGGGAGGCGATTTTGGACAAGAGGAGCTTCGGGAGACTATATCAGAGGCGGGGAACTTCATGGTGTTTGTATGGTTTCACAAGTCTTGATTCGGGTGTCCTTTTTTCGGTGACGGTGATATTGCGAGGAACATGACGGCCTTGCTTATTACCTCAGGCGTAAAAAAAACTATAATTGTTTCAATTTTAGGATAACATCACTGTCAGGATACCCACAAGGCTTAATCAGGGAGAACAGTGTTTTAATGTTGTATTGTAAACAAGTTATTTTGTGGGAGTAGTCAGCTAGGTCAATCACTAGTCTTAGGACACTGGCCCGTCAGCTGCGTCGTTCTGTAGTTAACACTGGTTTCTTACAGAAGTAATCAAAGTCACGTCACGTCACATGTATATTGCTATAAGTAGATAAGTAGATGTGACCAGGTGATCCAGATGTGAGGAGCACAGTGCTCCAGGTGTGGCGGGGAAAATACAGTTGAGGCCAACAAGCTAACCCTGGCAGCTCGGGAGTGCCTATCAGCAGGTCCGCACAGGACGGACCTCCTGGCTGGCTGGCAGTGTGTTTATCAGTTTGTCTGTCTGTCTGTCTGGCTGGCTGGCTGGCTGTCTGTCTGTTTATCTGTTTGTCTGTTTGTCTGTCTGGCTGGCTGGCTAGCTGGCTGTGTGTTTGTCTGTTTGTCTGTCTGTCTGTCTGTCTGTCTGGCTGGCTGGCTGGCTGGCTAGCTGGCTGTGTGTTTGTCTGTTTGTCTGTCTGTCTGTCTGTCTGTCTGGCTGGCTGGCTGGCTGGCAGTGTGTTTGTCTGTTTGTCTGTCTGTCTGTCTGTCTGTCTGGCTGGCTGGCTGTGTGTTTGTCTGTTTGTCTGTCAGTCTGTCTGTCTGTCTGTCTGGCTGGCTGGCTGGCTGGCTGTGTGTTTGTCTGTTTGTCTGTCTGTCTGTCTGTCTGTCTGTCTGTCTGGCTGGCTGGCTGGCTGGCTGGTTGGCTGGCTGTGTTTGTCTGTTTGGCTGTCTTTCTGTCTGTCTGTCTGGCTGGCTGTGTGTCTGTTTGTCTGACTGGCTGACTGGCTGGCTGGCTGGCTGTCTGTCTGTCTGCCTGGCTGGCTGGCTGACTGGCTGGCTGTCTTATCTGTTTCTCAATGTCATTGTCATGTTAACGCTTTATCTTATTTTCTTTAGTGTCATTCTGCCACTCTGTTAACCTGTCCGCATGGTGTGTATGTCTGTTTGTGCGTCACTTTATCTCTACTTACACCTCTTCTAAGTTGTGACTCGTAATTGCATATCCGTTTGTGTGTCAGTCCGTTAGGAAGGCAGTTAGTCGAGCAGTCATGTTTTTCCTGCCACTCCGCCAGTATGTCAAACAGTTATCAAGTTACGCTAGACTTTCAGGGGCATTTTAGGCCTAAACCGGATATCCAGGAGATGAAAAAAAGTAACACAAAAAAGAACCATTACACCGTTATTTCAATTATTGCCTCGTGACGGTGAGTTGTTGACCATCACGAGGCACCTCCACATATCCTTCTTCAGCACAGGGTTTTACTGCTTTCCTTCACTCATAAAGATATACAAAGGAAGAACAAACAGCAGCAGACCCATGCCACCTTCAGCCTATACTATATGTGTGAGTCCTAAGTAATGGGTGAGTGTGTGTAGCGTCTTCCCACGAGGCCCCTTGAGGATATAAATGTATGCTTGTCACCTCTTCCATCCATGACTGTGTCCGTGAAGTATGCCTTAGTAAATGAGGTTTCCATCTGTCTGCGTTGATCTGTGTATGTCTGTCTGTCTCTTTGTCTGCGTCTATCTGTTTATCTATATGTCTGTCTGTCTGTCATCTATCTATCTTTCTGTCTGTTAATCCTTCTTTATCTATCTTTTTTTCTCTATGTCTGTTTATTTCTCTCTTTTTTCTTTCTCTCTCTCTCTCTCTCTCTCTCTCTCTCTCTCTCTCTCTCTCTCTCTCTCTCTCTCTCTCTCTCTCTCTCTCTCTCTCTCTCTCTCTCTCCTCCTAGCCCTTGTCCTCCTTACCAACATGACTGCCTTTAAAAAAAAAATTTTTAATCATGTCTCCATCATCTACTGACATTATTTCGAAAGTTTTAATATAACTCTTGGGTCAAGGCTGGCAGGAATATTTATCATGGGAGGGTAGTCGTCCTGTTGGTCGTTAAACGCGCTGGTCGTGGAAAATTTTCATCTCCGGAAACATTTTTGGTTTTAGATCTGAATTCATGGGGACGGCGATATGTATACGAATGTGGAGGTAGTGAAGGACGAGGTGGAAACTTCGCTGTAAGATATTGAGAAGTGCCAGCATCTCTATCAACGTCTATATTTTTTTCAACGTATTTTTGTTGTTCCTTGGCCAGTATCCTTTTAATGTAGAAAAGAAAAACAAATATTATATGGATGTTGGTCTTTATATTGAGTCGTTTCAACATAAAAAAAAAAATAAAACAATTGAATAGAAATGCAGGTGTGTAAAGACATTATTTTTTCTCTATATATCTATCTATCTATCAGACTATCGATTTATCATTCTATATATCAATCTATCTATCTATATCTATCTGTATCTATCTATCTTTTTCCCTTTCTTTCTCTCACACGCACATAACAGACATAATTGAACAAGAGAAATGAGACATAAATGTGAGTAATAGTGGTAATGTTGGTAGTGGTAGACACA
>JAXIVD010007777.1:0-17500 GCA_036785275.1 Cancer borealis
CTGCTCAAAGGTTTGGTTAGTAGTAGTAGTAGTAATAATAATAATAATAATAATAATAATAATAATAATAATAATAATAATAATAATAATAATAATAACAATAGCGTGTCCGCCCTGGCATCGTAATGGACGTCGTAAATCGTACAAATAATCACCAAAAAATTTGTAGACGAAGAAGAAAAAAGAAAAAAAAAAAGGCTAAGACAAATAGAAATACGATACGCTTTTGTTGAAGTTGTGTACCCTCACTGAATGGTGGGAAAGGAGGAGGAGGAGGAGGAGGAGGAGGAAGAGAAGAAGAAAACGAAGGCTATATAAGAGAGAGACAGAGAGACAGAGAAAGAAAGAAAGAGAAAGTGAAACAAGAGTCGTGGCCACATCACGTATTCCCGTCAGATGGCGTTGCAGGCGGGACAAGCAGCGAGTATTGCTTCAGTAATGATGAGACGGGGCGGGTCTGTACAAAGAGCACAGGATCCAACTCTACTTTTCGCCCTTTGTATGAGTTTTAAGCCTTTTATCGCACACCTGCCCGCCGAAATTGCTGTCAGTATTGCCAGATTTGCCAAGTGGGTTCAATTCTCTCGCATTCTGATTACACTCTCCTCTTGTATCGCTCTTTTTTTACCCTCATGTTCTCCGCTTTGAGTAAATTGTAATGAGGAAGGGATTTCCATGTGAAGTTACAAGGCTTCTGTGTTTCCTATGACTCTCTGGGTTATCAGTTTGGAGTTTTGGGCGAGAAGGAGAGAGAAGGAGAGAGAGAAAGAAGGGAGGCTTGTGTGGGGGACAGAGGAGCAGGAACAGGAGGCTGAGGAAAGTCAGAAAAGTGAATGAGGGGTACTGGGAGGGTAGGAAAGGGGAAGTGAGGGGACATAGAAACCAGGTAGAAAGATAGTGAGGCAGTCAGGAGGCCAGGTAGAGAAGGGAAAGGCAATGTGGAAGCTGGGGAGAGGGGAGAGACACACACACAGAGAGAGAGAGAGAGGGGATGGAGGAGTGTAGAGAAGGGAGAGAGGAGAGGGTGGGAGGCCAGCAGAGGAGAGGATACACTACTGCCTTGCCTGCCCTTAGCAACAGCGAGCGGCGGCAGGAGCGAGACATTGCAATACGGTGGATACTCTTCTTCCTTTGTTACCTCCTGTGTGTGTGTGTGTGTGTGTGTGTGTGTGTGTGTGTGTGTGTGTGTGTGTGTGTGTGTGTGTGTGTGTGTGTTTGATATATGATGATGGCAGCTATTTGTTCCTGTCTCCTTGCCGGGCCAGGAACAGTTTTTGGTATTTATTTTTTAGTTATGCATTGTCAAGATGAACGTGGTCAATGGGAGAGCAAGTATATGTAGTGTGTGTGTGTGTGTGTGTGTGTGTGTGTGTGTGTGTGTGTGTGTGTGTGTGGGTGTGTGTTTGTTTGTTTGTTTGTTCCAATGCCATTATGCTATCAGACATAAATCAAAGAGAGAGAGAGAGAGAGAGAGAGAGAGAGAGAGAGAGAGAGAGAGAGAGAGAGAGAGAGAGAGAGAGAGAGAGAGAGAGAGAGAGAGAGAGAGAGAAACAAAGAAACAAAGAAACAGAGACCGGGGCAGACAGATAGACAGACAGGCTTCTCTCAGTTGTCCGAAATTAAAACATGGAAGGAGCGTGTACTGCTCTCGGCAGCTGACCGTCCCAAAGTTGTTGTGTGTGGCAGCCACCCAGCCAACCCACCGCTGCCTGTCTAAATTAAAACACCACAAAAAAAGATAAAAAGAATAGTAAACAGTATACGAGTAATATAATTGACTTGGAACTTGTAATTTTGCTTCATAATTCCCCAAACAATCAGTAACGTGTATGTATTTGTTTCATTTATATTATTTTCTCTCCCTTCCATCAGTTAACTTTCGTGTGTTTTCGTGCTTCCATCAGTCGCCTTTCGTGTGTGTTTTAAAGCTTGGCACTGACTTAAACAGTTCAATGTATAAGTAACCAGTAGCAGCAGCAGCAACAGCACACGTTAACCCACACGCCATCACACCCTTCACACGCATCCAACCAATCACTTTCATCTGAGTGAGACAACCATGACGTGACGGGATATGACGTGACAGTATAAAACCTTCCTTCAAACACCACTTCCTTCCTTCCTTCCTTCCACCTTCCCTTCACCACATATCTCATCAGTCTTCCTTTAAAACCCTCATCCACTTTCCTTCCTCTCTCCCTTAACATAGGATCTCTCCCTCATCGCTAACACCCCCCCTTCCCCCCTCCTTCAAACACGACACACGCAGGTCCCAGGTAAACTGTGGAACCCGATAAATATTTTTGCAGTGGGTAAGTGGTGGGAGGAGGGTTCACGGGGTCCTGAAGCGGGGTTGTCAATGCCTCTACCCAACAGACGCTGCAATACCAAATTATTCATGCTTATGGGATCGATTTACACTGGTGGGAGCAGGCATGAGAGAACGCAAGCCTGTAAATCACTTCGCAGACACCGTAATAGCCACAAGGGGGACGAGGAGGGTGGCAGGGAGTGAAGGAGCAAAGCACGCACACACCAGGCCTTCCTTGTGGGGGTGTGTGGGGGTGTGGGGGTGTGGGGGGGGGTGTATGTGTGTGTGTATGTATGGATTCCTCCTCCTCCCATTCTTGCCTCCGTGTGTGTACGTATTATTTATAATATTTGATAAGAAGGTTTATGTCCCTTGGTACGTGTACGTGGCTCAGACTACACACACATACACACACATACATAGTACATACATAACGTGGGTCTTTGTCTCGTGTAAATGCTATGTGTGTGTTTGTGTGTGTGTGGGGAGGGGATGAGGGTGAGTACGTTCATGGGTCGCCTTCCGTATGTATGTATGCACACAAGTGGTGCACGTAGTAGCCGGTCAAGAGTCACTAAATCACAAAGATCCATTATTGCTTTCAACGGTAGCTGAATGTGGTCGTTGTGTGGTGGCGGGGTAGTGGCGGGGGGAGTGGTTCTGTGAATTACATGTAGGTGGTGGTGGTGGAGGTGGTGGTGGTGGTGGTGGAGGTGGAGGTGGTCGTAGTGGGTGAAGCAACTATCGTGGTGGTCGTTACAGGTGGTGTTGGGGAAGTGGGGGAATTGGAGTACCTTTGTAGTGATGTGGTGTGGTAAAGTATGTGTGGTGTGGTGGAGGGTGAGAGTGAGGGTGTGGTAGTGCGGGAGGGAAGTGCAGCTGTGTGAATGTATGGCAGGGTATGAGCAGCTGGGCATGGTAGGGGAGCTCTTTCTCTAGTTAAAGTCAATATACACTTGTCGTCAGGCGTCTCGGGTGACTCTTTACAGATAAGAAGAAGAAGGAGGAGGAGGAAGAGGAGAAAGAAGTAGAAGGTGAAAAGTAGGGTAAGAGAAACAGGACGAGAAGGGAAAGGAATAGCAGAGTGAGGTAGTAGAGGAGGAGCCCCGAAGAGGACGCCGGAAACTTTTGGACTTGGGTAATAAGATGTGAGTAGAAGCTTAGGGCCGCGGGCAGAGGAAGTTGGCTTTGGTATTTTTCTCAATAAGTCTCTTCCGTCTTTGGTGAGGAGGATAGATGTGATGATGGAGAGAGAGAGAGAGAGAGAGAGAGAGAGAGAGAGAGAGAGAGAGAGAGAGAGAGAGAGAGAGAGAGAGAGAGAGAGAGAGAGAGAGAGAGAGAGAGAGAGAGAGAGCGAGAGAGAGAGATAATATGTACGTACAAGTCGCCCAAACCAAGCAAGTCAGACAACCTGGTGAAGCTGGAAACTTGGCTTCCTTCCTTCCTTCCTTCCTACCTTGAATTTGGAGAAGCTTCGATAATTTACAGGTGTGTCATGTCCGGGGTCAGCGTCTCAGCCTCAGGAATAATCAAGCATCGCACGAGTGACCTCACAAGATGAATAATCGTCGTTATGTCAAGGGCGAGTCACTCCTACCGGGGACAGACAGACAGCAAGACACTCCGAGCAGCTGCAAGTCTAGAACGTCACCATGTTGTGTTCGTATTAACTTGATAAGACATGTCTCCTACACCCAGCCACTGCTAGTCCCTTTGCATTCTTCCCAAGGTGTATCATCAGTTATATACGTGTTTTGAGGGGGCTGGAGAGGCGGGGATCATGTATCGTGTTACCCGATTATATGCAGTGCCGATGGAGGGTGTGAGGGAGTGTCAGTCAGGCTAATCTTAGAAAACTATTGATAGAGATAAAGTGTCTCAGTGGGTGAAGGTCTCCGTCTGTTCTCCATGAAGGGTACGTAATAATGTTTCCTAGTTTCAAAGTGTTTATTTATTTCTTTATGCAGTGAAGGAAAATATTGCCTCATGATCATTCTGTGCTGGTGTTTTGTTGTTGATGTTTTCCTTGACGCGGGAATAATAAAAGCACAAAGGCATGTTGATACTGCACTCTTATTTTCACGTCAGAATTTTTATGTAAGACATTCCACTCCATTGCATGCTCGAGAAAATACGTTGTGCTTGCGAGAGTAAAAAACAAAAACATTATAATGATTCATTTTGCAAGCTGTAAAAAAAGAAATACCCAAACACACTGTTATGTTGACGAGAGACAGATGGTAGTGATAAAGGGAACGAAACACGAGACGAAATGACCCTCGACCCAGCAAGCACGAAGGTTCAAGGATACTGTTGTTGATGCTGGTGGTGGTGGTGGTGGTGGTGGTGGTGGTGGTGGCAAGAGTACGTACGGGTGAGTGACGGGTGAGAGAGAGAGAGAGAGAGAGAGAGAGAGAGAGAGAGAGAGAGAGAGAGAGAGAGAGAGAGAGAGAGAGAGAGAGAGAGAGAGAGAGAGAGAGAGAGAGAGAGGAGAGAGAGAGAGTAAAGGAGGAAGGAAGGATACATGTAAGAGGGTAAGGTGGTGCGTTAGTGGCAAGTGTGAGGTGGAAGGTAGGAAGGTAACATGAGCTTGTGATCCTCCTTTTTCCCTCGCAGATCTCATTAATTAGTCTTAGAGGGAGAGAAAGCCTGCCAACTTGAAATAAGAGTAAGAAACATGACCCCACACTTTCTTGCCATCTCTACACCCTAAAAAAACAATACTTAATAGGAAAAAAACGCATTAGTAAGTGATATCATCTAAAAACACGAGGCTTACTCACATGTAGGAAAATATAAACTAACTCGAGGCAAAGTTTTCGAGTAATTTTCATTACTCAGCGTCTTATGGTAGTGTTCAATTGGTCCTTTGCAATATTGGGGCTTTTGTTTAACCTAACTCTCTTGGTAGTTTCATCTGTTGTATTTTGTTATTGGTATACCTGGGTTCCTTAATACATTGGGCGCCACCTTTACCTTGACAGTCAATTTGGGGATTAAATGGCGTTTGTGGGAACTGTGCTCCGCTATTCGTGTTTGTCGATGTTGAAGCAATTGTTGGAGATTATGTATATGTGTGTGTTATTAGTTTTCTGGGCTGTGTGTGTGTGTGTGTGTGTGTGTGTGTGTGTCTGTGTGTGTGTGTGTGTGTGTGTGTGTGTGTGTGTGTGTGTGTGTGTGTGTGTGTGTGTGGGAGGGGTTATGTCTTTCTCTCTCTCTCTCTCTCTCTCTCTCTCTCTCTCTCTCTCTCTCTCTCTCTCTCTCTCTCTCTCTCTCTCTCTCTCTCTCTCTCTTTCTCTCGCGGTTTCCTTTTAGCTGGCAGGTCGGAATTAGCATATTTCGAAGACTTGAACTGTTCCTACGCGTTTTAAAATTCTCGCACGGTGTTGTTCCCTTGACTTCCTGGTGAGAAATTCTGGTGGTGAGTGTTGTGGGTTGTGTTGTGGGAGGAGGAGGAGGAGGAGGAGGAGGAGGAGGAGGTGGAGGAGGAAGAAGAAGAAGAAGAAGAAGAAGAGAGTTTTGTCTTACTGTCTTCTATGTTTTCTTTTGATTGAGTGGTAGTGGTGGTGGTGGTTGTGGTGGTAGTGGTGGTGGTTGTGGTGGTGGTGTAATAAATTGTGGTGTTTGTGGTGATAGTTTGTTTTTTCACCTGTTTGTTTTTCTTGTTTTCGTATTTTTCTACTTGTTGCTATATTGATTTTTTTTTTCTTCCTCGCGTTTTTTTCATTTTTTTTTTCCCAGGCTGCAAAGTTTTAATTATTTAAGCTAACATAAAAGTGAATTTGTTGCATTTTCCATTTCACTTTTGTGCTCGTACGGATTTTGTTGTCTGTTTTCATTTCCGTGTTTTTTTTTTTTTTTTTTTTTTTTATTTATTTGTTTTAAATGCTTATACAACGGGAGTCTGTGCTGTTGTTGTTGTTGTTGTTTTTCGTGTTTTCTTTTATTTATGTTTTCACTTTTGCTTCTTTTTTTTCCCCCTCTCCCCGCGTGTCACCAGATGCTGTTAACTGTTTTTGTTCGTTCGTATATTTGCTTCCCTCACTTCACTCCTATTTTTTACATTGTAGTTTATTTTTTTTTACATGTACTACGTTCTCTCGACATGACTTTATTTCCCTTAAAACTGTTTTGACTTAAGTTTCATATTTTGTGAATTTTATATACATCCATTTATATATGTGGTTTTTTTTATATATATATATTTGTAGAAACTGTTAATGTGCTCTGTTATTAGTGCGTAAAAATAGCCCTTAGCATAAAGACATAAGGAGTGTTAACTTTTATATTGCCAATGCAGGACTTATTAGTTTATTTTTGTACTATTTTGCTAAGTAGTCCTACGGCTTTAATGTGTAAAATGATGAAAGCAATTAACATATCAATTTTAGGAAAAGTCCGAGTAGAAAATTGCATGACAGCAATTACATTTATTTTTTCTTTTAAAACATAAAAATGTGTTACTTTTCAAAATATTTCAAAATATTCACGTTCTGATATTGTTTTTACTTTGTACTTTGTCACGTGATGGTAATGGATGTCGACGATAGAAACAATATCATAATTAATTAATATGTTGACGTACGTTGACATGAACCTGTCATTAGGGTTATCATTATTATCACCACTAATGAAAAGTAGACAATAGTGAGGGTGTGAGGGGCGGGGAAGTGCATTGCTGTATTTACCCATTCACTTAATTACCAAACGATCCTCTACGTAGTTACTCTTCCCATTCTCAGTACACTCGACCTTCCACCAAGCACGTGTCTTAGGGTCGTCCCTTTCCTCTCTACGAGTACACAGGGTTGTATCTTATCAATATAACCTGATGGAGAGGATCGACTCCCTGAAGCCTACCATAAGCCCGTAGAGGTGGAGTTGCCGTTCATTTACTATTCTTGTACCAAACCTCAAGTGAGTCTGACAGAGCAATCACTGACACGATTTAAGGTCAGTGCAGTGGTACCTCATTGTTCTTTGCAGGTGCTTGTAACGCCGGTATTAATGCCTCTCTTCAGGCCTTTGTTTAGTGATCATCCCACGGAGCCTTTATGTAAGATACTGAACACAAGGGACTTCATCATCCGAATCCCTGTCCTCCTCACTCTCTGTCTTCAGTTTCCTCAACTTCCCGACTGACAAGACACCCGATGATCCTCTCCTCTCTGCCACGTGCAGGTGTTACTGTTGTATGTGTCTGTCTATATCTAGCTGTGAGGGGATGCACGTGGTGACCTCCCTTCCATTTAGTATTGTATGGTTCAGAATAATTATATGGAAGACCAAGTTAAGAAAGTGCAAAGTGATTAACACAGTATTATAGATATTTAGTTGAAACAATATATTTATAAAAACTTAAGGTCAAGAATATTGTGCCTTGTTCGCCTTCTCATCCCGACAAAAATAAAAAGTTTGTTCTCAGATTTGTTCGTCAATTTACTCTGATGCAAAAAAAACTGTCGACTGGTGCAGTAACCGTGAGTGATGGAATGAAGTGAAGAGGAACATATCACAGTTAAGAGATTCAAAAATGGCTTGCGTCCAGAGTAATTGGTCACTGAAATAAATCACTGGAAATGTCGTTCACGCAAAACTTTTTTCTTTCTTTTTACTGTACCAGATAGACATTCTGAATCCCGAGGCTGTTACTGAATGTTGAAAAAGTTGTCAGCTGTCTCTTTGATAACGTGTTTCTTTTTAGTAACAAATTGATTTTTGAATGACTACCTAACCATATTTCTTGGCCATCACGACACACACACACACACACACACACACACACACACACACACACACACGCACGCACACGCACACGCACACACACACACACACACACACACACACACACACACACACAGTTTGTTTTGAATCTAATTGGAAAGAAGCAAAACAAGTGAAGGCAGCTGTAAAAAAAACTATCATTTCTATAAACTCGTCATGAACAAGAACAAGACAAGTATAGGTCAGGAAGGTCATTGAGGACGTAATTTCATGATGATAAACCACTTCCGTTCATTTGCTATGCATACCATCCTGACATCCTGTTCCATCCTATACGGTTTTCCTTCCATCCTTCTACTCCCATTCAAGGTCCTTCTTTGCTCCTTGGCCAGGACGTCGACAGCCTCCTTTCTCCTCTTTTCTCTACTGCCAGAAAGCACCCACTTCCCTCCTCCCGCCATATTGTTCCCGCCCACAATGGCTCAGCGCTGCCTTTTGATGGCTGTGGTCGTCTTCGGGAAATAGTAGAAACATCATGGAAGGTTTTCTCATTAGGGAATGGTGTTCCGTGTTCACTAGATAGTAAGTGGCAGACGTCTATTAATTCCGGCGGGTGGGCGGGGTTGGCTATTAATCTTAGTGGAGTAATTGTGAGCTGCGTTATTGGCTGAACGCTGATTTAAAGGCTGGTGAATTTAGGGCCTTGACGAAGTGGTCTTTACTCTGTGCAGTGCGTGGTGATGGTGAGGAAAGTGATGCCTGGTAGTGAGGGTTCATATTCCCTTCAGGAGCCGTGTGTGTCCTGACCTAGCCTGAGATGGAGGGTCGTGGGGCGTGTGGGTGTGGTACTGTCCGAGGCATGAAACACTGTACGAGTTTCATTTATTATCTGGCACTTACTGAGTCTGTTAATAATCTGACTTGTTGATTGAATATCATAATAACGTTGTCCTCATTTCGGGGACTTAATTACCTTATTAATGATGTTTTTTTAAGTTTCATATCAGGGAACAGTTGTATTTTTCTCAAGAAGGTATATAATGCAGGTAATTATTCAAACGTTAACCCAGTTTGGAATATCGCCTTGAGTTGTGTGTCCGCGAATATTACATGTCCGCCGCGTTTTAAGTGCAATGTGTTCTCTGTAATTTTGGTCGTGGCTTCAGCTTCCATTTGTTCGTGTTGTTTCCTTCCCTCGCCTCCTTCTTTCGTCCCTCAGCTGCACGCGTCATGTTCCCACGGTTATCCACGTTTAATCTGCCACACGCGTTCTCCTTCCCTCAGATTTTTGCGTTCTTACTGCTCGTTCACTTATTCCCGTCCCTGCGTCCCCCTATCCCCTCGCCTCCCCGACCCCCCCCCAGCCCCACACACCCTCAACACCCCATTTCCCGGCATAGTTTCTCCATGTGTTCTTGTCGTCACTTCAGTCGTTTTTCCTTAACTTGCATTTTTCTGGCCTCGCGCCCCGATGCCTCCTGAACAATGCGTGATTCACACACACACACACACACACACACACACACACACACACACACACACACACACACACACACGCACACACACACGCACACACACACACACACACACACACACACACACACACACACACACCATCACACATGCATGAGCAGTTCTGTAGATCATGGAAAATTCATCTGGTGCAGAGGGAGACGGTGAGGCGTCGAGGTGCCGGGACTGTCTTCTTCTTCTTCTTCAGCCGCGGGGAAGGATTTACTGCTGCATTCAAGGAGCAAATATATAAAAAAAAAAAAAAAAAGGACGGAAAAAAATGACTGGTGATAGATATTGTATTTCAAAATGTATAGAAAAACAAAAACAAAAACCAAGGGATGGATAATAAATAATAAGTATATATTATCATCCATCAAAAGTATATGGTTAGTGAAGATTCGGTGCCAATCCCTGTAAAGTTTTTTTTTTTTTTTTTAAGCTTCTCAGTGTCATCTCACCGCCTGTCTTGTCTCCTACTCTCTTTACATTCAGTCATCCTTTTATTTTGTAATCCATCAATACATTACCTGCTCATTTCCATTGTTTCCCTTGGTTATTTTCATGATTTTATTTATTTTTTTATTTTTTTACTTTTGGTTATTTCATCATTCATACTAATCTTTTCCTATCACTACATTTGCACTTACCACCTTATTCATTCTCCTTTCATCTTATTCATTTCTAAGCTTCACATACATAGGTTACATCCGTCAGTACCTATTGATCAAACACATTGCCTTCCAAACACGCCAGGAAACAAACACCTTTACAACGTTATCATGTGTCTGTGTTTAACAAATACCTATCTGCTTACATTGATGCGTCTATTCGTGTTCATAATGTTTCCTTAGTGTTATTCTTCACCCAAATAGCCACGTGTGTGTGTGTGTGTGTGTGTGTGTGTGTGTGTGTGTGTGTGTGTGTGTGTGTGTGTGTGTGTGTATGTGTGTATATGACTTGTTACTTTATCTACCACACAGACCAGATAGACGTTGAATATGCATGTGTTGTTTATTCATGGTGACAAAAAATATATAAAAGAGAAAATATTCATAGAAAGGGTCCCTCCGTCCTGGCCGCCATGATTTTTCTACCTTTCACACATTTCTCACCTTTTTTTATCTTCTTCTTCGCACTGTCATTTATCCATTATTTTCTTCATTTTCTTATTCTGTCACAATTCCACCGCCACCCACGCACGCCCTTCCCCTCCATGTCTCTTCTATACCATGCACGAGGGGGAGGGAGGGAGTGCCTGTCTGTCTGTCTGTCTCTGTATGAGGGACGTGTGGCACCCTCTACTCCCTTCCTCCCTCCCTCCCTTGCCACGCCCGAACCCTGGCACTGGCACTCGCGGAATAGTGCCGGTGAAAAATAGGAACATGCACGAATATCTCCAGAGGAAGTAGAAGAAATTACACAAAAGGTTTCCTACGAGCGAAAAAAAAATGTAGAGATGAAAGTCAACAAAATATATTCACAGTGCAAAGAAAAAAAAATGAGGAAGGTTTGCGTATGTGTGAGTGTGGTGGAGGCAAGGGTGGAGGGAAGTGTGTGGGTACGGCAGGCATTGGGGAGGCAGGGAAGTGGCAGGATATATAAGGCAGGGGTGACGCTATATGTCCTTGGCAGGGTGTGTGTGTGCAGTACCGGGAAGACGCTTTGTCAAGGGACCTTCGACCCAACCTTTTATTTGTGTGTTTATTTATTTATACATTTATTTCATTCCGTTGGCGTTCTTCGTGCCTTGTGCAGGTAGGAGTAAGGCCTTGAGTAGCGTGCCTTGTCGTGTTTGTCGTGTGTCGAACGTTACATGTGCGTCAAATTAAGGAATGTGAGACGTAGTATGAAAAATGGCATTCCTTTCTTTGAGTGTGTGTGTATGTGTGTGTGTGTGTGTGTGTGTGTGTGTGTGTGTGTGTGTGTGTGTGTGTGTGTGTGTGTGTGTGTCTGTGAGTGTGTGTGTGTGTGTGTGTGTGTGTGTGTGTGTGTGTGTGTGTGTGTGTGTGTGTGTGTGTGTGTGTGTGTGTGTGTGTGTGTAGCAGAACAGCATTACTGAGCCGCTGGGTCCAAATTCTGCTAACTGGGGTCATTCGGGCATCAAGTATTTACGGTATTGTCGGCTTTATGGCCTTAGGTCCAGGAAGAGACGGTGGTCATACCTCATGTCACATTCCTGTTTTATCTTATTTCCAGTTGTTTCCTTTATTATATGTTGTATTATATCATAGGCCAGCAAGTGTGTGTGTGTGTGTGTGTGTGTGTGTGTGTGTGTGTGTGTGTGTGTGTGTGTGTGTGTGTGTGTGTGTGACGGTGTTTTGTTCCCCGTGATGTATTTTATTTTTTAGGTGCAAACACATTCAAGTGAATAAGAGAGGCGCTGACGCATGGCCGTGTCTGTTCTTTGTCACACTATGTTTGGTAATAAAAATTTGACATACACGCCCACGGGAGGCCGGCCGACCTGCACTCCGTCACCCTGACACACATTGCATAAGAGATACTGAATACAAAGCACGCTGTAACTTCCTAACATCTGCATTGTGCATTTTATATTCACCTCCTAGTGTCCTGGTGGTGGAATGACTACTTCAATGATTTATAATTCCCCGCCCTCACGTTCGATTCCCGCTAGTAGACACTTTTAGGTTATTGGTTAATGAATACCGAAGTTAACGTTTAGTGGTGTTAATTGCGGAACTGTTCACCTTCTTATCCTGAGTGTCTAATTGGATGGAGGAATCATTAATCAGAATCGGAGACGAGCACCGAGGCAAAGCGCCATTTCTTACTTAACGTTTGTGTTTTGTTTAAGTGTTACAGTTAGTCTTCCAAATATCTAAAACATGCATACAGTATTACATTCACAGCAAAACCTAATGTATGCACCGTTTTATGAATTGCTTAGAAATCTCGTAATACAAAACGGCCTTTTAGTATCCAAGAACCACACGCAGCATTGAATTCCCGCGCGTGTTTTGTTTGGGTTTGAGTGGAGGAGCGGCGTTGAGGCGGAGCAGAGGTGGTGAGGGAAGCAGAACACAAGGGTTGGAGGCCACGCTGAAGCCACGCGCCGCTCCGGGTATTATTACTAGCATGAATTTATGATATTGAAAATGTAAATGTTTGCGTTTGTTGGGCAATATTGCAAGCGCAGTTTACTCATGTACATAATTCCAAAATTAAATTGTAGAGCTCCATTTGTGCTTTTATTGTACATTCTGACAGCCGTGATGAACTCAGGAGGGCTAACGGGCTTTAATTACTTGCCGCGGCTAAACTCACCTGCACGCCCGCCACACGCTGCCGCTCCATGATAAGAGACTAAAAATGAACTAATGCTGAAATTTACCAGAATAATTCACAAGTATAGGATGCCAGGACAGCTTTATTGTACAGCGTCCTCAGTATTTGCTTGCTGGAGTATCGGGCAGCTGGGACGCGGCCGACTTTAGTGTGTTAGTTCAATGGGTCACTTCCTCTCTCCTTCCACCTACCCTTCCCCTTCCATCCCTACGCTCGGCATCTACACTAATGGCTCCCTTTTCCTTTTCCTTTTTTTTTCTGTGATGGAATATCGTTGTTTTATTGCGGTTATTTTTATTTTGCTTGTATGTGTGATTTATGTGAGTTTGTCGTTTGTCATGCGTGCGTGCGTGCGTACGTGCGTATGTATGTGCGTGCGTGCGTGCGTGCGTGCGTGCATCTCCCCCCCTCACTCCATTTTTCGTAATGTATTTTTGGCTTCGTTTTGTTTTTCTCTTCCTCTTTCATGTTGTCCTCTCTTTCTCCTTTTTTTCCCTTCAAACTTTTTCTCCTCTTCCTCTTCCTCTTTTACTATCATCCACTGCGCCCCCCCTCCCCCCACCACCACCACCACCACCACCACCACCACCACCACCACCACCACCACCACCACCACTACCACCACCACCACCACCATCACCACCACTACTACTTCCTGCTCTTCCTCTCCCTCACACTAGATAACTTACGTAACATGGATTTACATAAGAAAAATGCTGAATAAATATTGGCTCAACATACACTTTAAAGTCTTACCGTACTTATTCCGTTAGTCAGCGCGGAGTCCGAT
Organism: Cancer borealis; assembly: GCA_036785275.1. NCBI lineage: Eukaryota > Metazoa > Arthropoda > Malacostraca > Decapoda > Cancridae > Cancer > Cancer borealis. The sequence continues at coordinate 13,647 of JAXIVD010007777.1, forward strand.
GCGAAGTTTGGACCAAGAATCTCAAAGTTGAGGAATCGGATACCGCGAAAGAGTTGCGATAAAAAGAAAAGAGAGAGAAAATATATAAGGAAAATAATAAGTTCACAGAATATTTGCCTATCACTCCAGTGCACCAGAGAAGCGTTTATTTTAAGTTTTCTTTATACTTAATAAGAATTTACTACACTTAATATCCTTTCTGTCCTTCACTCTTGTTTCCTGCATTCATTACTTCCTCCCTTCTCTTTATTTCTTTGCATTTAACCCGCTTTACTTCGCTTTGTATTTCCTTTCCTCTCGCCCTGAATCCTCGCAAACTCTCGCTATTTATCCATCGTGTTCCTGTCCCCCTCTCTTTCTAACGGAAAAGGTCGAATAAAACACACTACACCAAGCCTTTTCCCTGCCTGACCCCGCTGCCCTCCATCCCGCGCGACCTTCTGGCCTGGGAGTGGCTGGAGTGGCTCGCCGCGGCCTTCAGTGGGGCGTGAGGCCGCGGCCGACGAGGAATGCAAAAAAGTAGTGAGTGAGAGCAGTGACAAAGCGTGGAGTGGGGCGTAGTGGATGGGCGAGGTGAGGTGGTGAGGTGGTGAAGAGTGCGGCGGAATAATAATAAGTCAAAGTAACGCCACGGAAAAGGTTCAAGGCAAGAAATACAGGACACGACCTGAGCACCTCCGCAACAGTCTGTCTTGTCCCGACCTTCCTTCCCTCCTCCCTTCCTTCCTTCCTTCCTTCCCCTCTTGACTTACGGTGTTTGAAAATTGGTTATCTACGAGGACGGTCTTCTACCTATTCTGTTGTGCCTGTGCCTCGTTCCCTCTGTAGCCTGTGGGAGCGATGTTATGGAGTGCCTGTGTATATATATTTATTGTTACTCATATGCATCTAAAATTCCGTGAGACCTTCATAAAAACGTGACATGTATACGCTAAAGGTTCAAGGTTATTTAAGGTCTTGGTCTTGGTCTTGGTCTCGCCTCCCTAGTCTACTGATGAACTCCTCAGGTTTTCTACAAGACTGGATCCTCCTTCGAAAGTTGTGGCCGTTTAGTTAAGCTCCTCTGACTAAGCAGACTCGCTCCCTCCGTCTTTGGAAACTTATTTGTATCCAGTTAGAAATATTCGTAACAAAAGCCGAGTCAGAGTATTGTACGCTTTATATATAGGACATTCTTAACTGTTTCTCTTCATCTTTTTGAGTAGTACATCCTGACACTGCATTACTTTATTTCGAGAAGATAATTGAGGGGAAAAAATCGTGTATCATCCAAATTTCACACTAGAATTATTTATCTTTTGACTTGAGGAACGACAATTGCAATAACGAACACAAATCCAATACAAATTATATCGAATGTTTCAAATATAGAGTCAAGATGAGTGTATGTGAGAGAGAGAGAGAGAGAGAGAGAGAGAGAGAGAGAGAGAGAGAGAGAGAGAGAGAGAGAGAGAGAGAGAGAGAGAGAGAGTGAATGTATATGTGTGTGTGTGTCTGGTGTGTGTGTGTGTGTGCGTGCGTGTGTGTGCGTGCATGGTTGTCCCCTCCCTCCCTCACTTGGTATGCAGTGTGAGGTGGAGGGTTTTGTGTTGCCTCCGTGGCCTCAGCGTGTAACTGCCGGGACTAATTAGCGAGGCAGTAGGAGCGGCAGCAGGTCACCGCGATACTCCCGCCAGTGTTGTCTTGTGGCGAGGCTCAGGCGGAGAGAACCAGCCAGCCACCTTGGAAATAGTAGTGGTTGTATTATTTTTGTCCGCGGGGTGTTGGGGCAAGAAAAGGAAGTGGGTTATGTTAGAGAGAGAGAGAGAGAGAGAGAGAGAGAGAGAGAGAGAGAGAGAGAGAGAGAGAGAGAGAGAGAGAGAGAGAGAGAGAGAGTGTATGTGTGGAGGGTTTTCTTGTTCCGTTATATTATATTCTTTATTTAGTTCTTGATTGTTTGTTAGCCGGAGTCTCGTTTTCTGTTCACACATCAAACGGGAACTGAGGGAGAGTTGGTGTTCCCCTTCCCCTCCCATTTCCTTTCCATCACCCACACTCTCCCCCTTCCACCACCACCACCACCACCACCACCACCACCACCACCACCACCACCGCTAGATTCCACTGCTGTGCCCACCTTCTCCCTCTCCTCACACACACAAAAAAAAACACACACACCCACCTATGCCTTTCTATTCTGTTCCTTCACTCCTGTACATTAGTTTAATTTATGCCTGAATACATACATACTTACATATCGACGTACATACACAAACACATTATACATACATACATGTTTTTTTTCTTAAGACATATTGATCGCTTGCTGAAATATCTCTTTGTTCTTTGTTTTTTTTATATGTATATTTTTTCTTTATTTTTTTTATGTCCCCTTTTCAGCAACACTTCCTTCCCCTCTTCCTGGCTTGCACCTTTGCCCTCCACACTCTTAGCGTCGCCATGTTTCCCCTCTGTATTATTTTTGTCACATTTCCCTTATTACAATTTGGACCATTACTCAATATTTACATCCTTTACACAATTTCCTCTCATCTCCCCTCTGTAATTTCCTTTCCCTATTTCCTTTCCTGTTTCTGGTTCGTCTGAATAACTTGCTCCCTTTCCTTCTTTCTCTCCTTCTCTTCCTCTGTCCTGCTTGCCCTTCCTCCTGTCCCTTACTCTAATTCTTCTGATTTTTCCTGATTTTTCCTTCATTCCCCTTCACTCTCCCTTGTCTCTTCACATTTCTCTCTCTCTCTCTCTCTCTCTCTCTCTCTCTCTCTCTCTCTCTCTCTCTCTCTCTCTCTCTCTCTCTCTCTCTCTCTCTCTCTCTTTCTCTTTCTCTTTCTCTTTCTCCCTCTCTCTCTCTCTCTCCTCCCCTTGCGTCATCTTGATTACACATTCCTTCAAACGTGCATTCACACCTTCCTTATTTTGAAATGTTTCCAAGTCAAGACGAGTTTAATTAAAGAGTTTTGGAAGGATGAGGAAATATATAATGACAGTCCCGTTTAGTCTCCTTATCATCTCTCTGAAAAGTAGGATTTTGTATATATTATCTTCTGTATAGTATCAAAAAGCTCATCTGTATTCCACTGTCTATTATTTATACTCAAAAATATTACGTATGACTTCAAAACGAAGCTGAAAACCCACTTTAAACGATGATTTCTTAGCTTCACGAGGGACAAAAATGACTGAGTTTCATATATTTTCATCCCCAGTGTCTATGTTCCTCTCTTGGTCCTCTTGGCATCGCGAGGTAGTACTCTTAACAACACATTCAATAACAATAGCATCTTAAAGAGGAAGGATAACTCTCAATAAAGTCCTTTTGAATGGCGTGCCTGCGGGAGAGTGGCAGTGGGCGGCGGAGATCGTACTACTATACCTCCATCCCCTCGCGTCCCTCCCTAACCCCTTGCCTGTAGGTGCTAATTACGGATTCACGGTGTAGAGGAGCTCAAAAGGACGCCGGGTTCGCATCCCATCCAGCCTGTCTATTGCTCTGAAAATTGTAGGAAGGAAATATATGGCTGTGTGTGTGTTTTTTAAAATAATGTCGTAAATTTCGCTGTTCATATTCGATTTACGATATTGATCAAGATACGATGAGGGAAAAAATTCATTAGGTTGATAGTGCAGAGCGTGATAATCGTGATAGTTTTTTGGGTATACGTAAAAGCATCTATAATGAGATTCATGTGGATTATCCAAACAGGGCAGACGCCAACCGGAGCTGTATCAACGTAACATAAATTCATTTAAATAAACCTAATAGAAACTAAATTAAAAGTCAAAATATAGTTGATTACGTGCCTAATCCCGTTAAAGTAATGGGAAATGCGAGTCGGAACTGTTAATGGAAACAAGGG
>JAXIVD010007778.1:0-7500 GCA_036785275.1 Cancer borealis
CATATACATATACATATACATATACATATACATATACAATATACATACACATACACATACACATACACATACACATACATACACATACACATACACATACACATACACATACACATACACATTCACATTCACATTCACATAACACACACACACACACACACACACCACACACACACACACACACACACACACACACACACACACACACACACACACACACACATCTGTCTTGTTTCCTTCCTTACGAGTTGGACGCCTGCACCTTGCTGCCTCCTGTCTTCTGTATAATCAACATGAATATGCATGGGGGCTTCAGATCAGCCTTTTGCACGACTCCTTCCACGGAAAAGATCTATTCCTTCCCTTTCCTGCCCTTACATCTATGCAGAAGTATGTAAAGGCCAACAGTACATTTATTGAAAACATTTTGCGACGCCATTCCGTGAGCCTTTAAGAGTAAGATGTACAGAAGCAAGACACTAGGAGACCCGTCAACAGTTATTACTTGCATATGTGAAGATTCTTAGTTATAGGGAATAGTGTTAAGTCAGCCGTGGACACAAGGGAGTCAAGCCTAGTTACAAGGGCTGCCAAACCTACCATCAGTGAACCTTGACTTCTGGGAGGCTCAACATGGTATATAACGCGGGTTTGCTGGAGGAACACTGGAATATGATGGTGCCCCTTTGACATTGCTGACGTACGTGACTGTGGGGATGTAACTAATGTCCTCCTTTTCTTTTCGCAGCAGTTGAAACGAATTATAAGTGAAGAAAGTTGAAGAAATTTAATTCAAAGTTTCTTTTGTTCGTGTTTTTTTTCTACGAAGGATATAACAGACTAGAAATTATGAATAGGGTATATACAAAAGTTAGTTCTATTGCATCTCAATCTCCCGTTGATGTATACTTTGCACTTACATATAGAGTCATCTATAAATATTATGTTGTGTACATTACGCACTGTGCATCTTTTCACGCGGTTCATATGGGTGTGTGCACATGTGTACTGAGTTCAGGTGTTTGGTATGCATAGGTGTGATGTTTATATTCATGTGTTTGTGAAGGGTGTGTGATTATTCTGCCACAGACCTCAGTCTTCACCGCAAGGAACTGACCACCAGGAGCCCTTCAGAGCAGCCGCACCACCACCACCACCACCACCACCACCACCACCACCACTACCTCTCCCCTAGAACCCCTTACCACATGCCTTCCACCATCATCACCGTCAATGACTTCCACTACAACCATCATCACTGTCTTCCACCACCACCACCTCTCTCCACTTTTAGTCAGCTTTATCGAAACGACTTTCGAGTACAAATCTGATAAAAAAACGTTATCCTTACACTAGTTAATGTACTTCTACGCTCTCATCTAGAATATTGCATTCAGTTCTGGTCATCATACAAAAGAAAAAAATATTGATAAACTAGAGTACTAAGAACAGTTACTAATATTATCCCTAGATTGCAAAACAAGCCTTTAGAAGAACAACTTCAAAATAAACATAGTTTATTCAGTTTATCCAAACGTATGTTACGAGAGGACCTTACAGAGGTGTTTAAAGTTTTACGTGTCTTTGATAATATTTGTATAAAGCACGATCAAATCACTATAGGCATTTGATCTTAGTAAAAGCGACTATTTAGTCCCCGCTCTCAAAAGTACCACTCGAAACAATGGGTTCAAGAACAATAGCAAATGATTTCGATCGAACAAAACAAGGCGCTTTTTTTTTTATATAGGTTCGTGACTATTTGGAATGTTCTACCAATACAAGAAGTTAATATCCAGCTTCGGCTGGAGGGAGGGATTGGCTGGGAGAATCCTTCCACGTTGTTGTCCTTTTGTTTATAATATGTAGATACTACAGTAATAGAGTGTAAACACACGAACAACCTCGTTAGGACCAGTAGAGAGTGTTGTTACTGTCTTGTAAAGGCTGTGCTCATACAGATTTGGAGGTGAAGCAACTACTTAAGTGACTGAGCATAACCACGACCCAGATCCTAACAAGGTTAAAGCAGCCAACCTAAAGAACACCATAAATACAGTCGATGTGACTAACAAATTTTTCTTCAAATTTTAATGGTATTAAAATGTATCAAAGTAAAAAAAAATCAGAAATAAAATAGCAGTGGGGTTTCGTCCTATTTCGCACTTTCACTGTGGGGGTTTTGTCCTCTGGGGTTTTTGTCCGCAAGGGGTTTTGTCCTATACTCACCACTGCCACCTTCACTACGTAGTACCACTGCCGTTGTGACACAACCATCACCACCATCACCACTATCACCAACCTCATCACCACCACCACCACTACCACCAAAACTAAGCAGATCACTAGAAATTTACTTACATATGACAATATTCATTTTAATTTTGTTTCCTGTTCGATTAATTAACCAAAATATAAAACATAAAACCATTTAACACACACAAATAGCATACAAGTTGAGGCAGCGAGTATTTACGTATTGTTGCAAAAAATAACATTAAAAAGAGATAGCAAGAGAAATAGTCACCGCGGTAAAAATAAAAATAATAGAAAAAAGAAAAGACAAAAACAGGACAAAAGATAAAGGAAAAAATAGGGAGATGAGTTAGAAAATAAAAGACAGGGAAGAGACAGGTAAATAAACGAGGGAAAACATACACTTGCACACTTTACCACGTTCGCTTTATTCACGCTGCATATTTTTCACGACGAATTAAGCATTTCAGCGAGTTTTGGGCGGTATTGTCATCTATCGCCGTTATTGTTTTACTACAACTCACGCCACATGTAACTCTTTTACTCGTCCAACCCAACAACAGCACGCACACACACACACACACACACACACACACACACACACACACACACACACACACACACACACACACACACACACACACACACACACACACAACGCTTTCCCTCCCCTTACTCTCCCCTCCCCTCATACTGACTGACCCACTTTTAATCTTTCCCTCACTCCAAACCATCCCCCTGACATCCTTCTCTTGGTCAACTCCACCACCACCACCACCACCACCAACTCCACCCATCCCACTCACCCAGTCCACAACATCCCACCTTACACGTGCCCCTCCATCCCTCACCTACTTCTGCACAGCTCCACAACACCTTCCCCCCATCCCACACCATCCCGCCCAACACCAACTGCCCCCCCCCCCCACACACACACACCACAAAGCCTCATTCAATTCCGGCCTGGTCCACAGCGCCTCCAGCCCCCTGCCCCACCCACACAGAACAATGCTCCACCCTCACCACACCGCGCTTCGCACCTCCCCACCTATCACGCCCAACCCCGCCCCGACCCACCTGGCCCTACCTGGCTCTACTGTCCCTTTTCTCACTTCCCCCTCCCAGGTCAGCTGCGAAAACAGGATTGTGTGTGTGTGTGTGTGTGTGTGTGTGTGTGTGTGTGTGTGTGTGTGTGTGTGTGTGTGTGTGTGTGTGTGTGTGTGTGTGTGTGTGTTGTATTATCAATCACGATGATGGTGATAACATGGTGGTATTCGTAGTCGTAGTGGTGGTAGTGGTAGTGGTAGTGGTAGTGGTGGTGGTGGTGGTGGTGGTGGTGGTGGATGTACTAAGGTTTGAGCAATGACAGATAGTGGTTGGTGGTGGTGGTGGTTGTAGTGCAAGGTGGTTAAGATAATGACGACTAGGGTTGTTATTGTGGCGTATTTTCCTTTTTTTCCACTTGTGCTGCATCTATATGCGTCATTATTACCTGTGCAAGTGTTACTTTTACCATTATTACCTAAATCCATGGTCCAGGACAGTAGTTTCAAAGTGACGATAATTGATGTTGGTTGTTTATACTCTTAAGTGGAGATGGTGAAGAGGATTGTCAAAAAGGTAATGTAGTTATGACAGCGAGTAGCTAGATGGTTGATTTGAAGACTCACCTATTAATTAATTATGCTATTTTGAGCTGAAGTGGCATTGGTAGTATACGTAATTAACGGTAATTAATGATTGTTATGATGATGAAGTAATAATGATAGTGGTGATGGTGTTTAGAGGAGAAGTTGCTGTGCTACCTGACAACTAGATGGTGGGTAGTGAGTGAAAACGTCATCTAACTTTTCCACTACATACATTACCTTGAATACAGTGCTGCCAGGTGGCCGTCTGAGTGCCACCTTCAGAGCAGTCAAAGCTAAGCACCTTCAACTAACTCCTACATTACATTCTTATACTTTATGCAGAAACTGGAATGCAAAAAAGAACTGGGGAAAATAAAGAGGACAAGATGAGGTAAGAAAAATAAGTGAGATGAAAGAAAACAAAACAAGAGAGAAGAGGGAGCAAAAAATTGGGAGCTAAAAAGAGAAGGAAAAGAGAGAGCAGAGGAAGGGAGCGATGAGAAGGGAGGGGTGAACAGAGAAGAGCTGAGCTGAATAGAGTAGAGGAAAGGAGACAAGAAAAGTATATAGAGAATAATGGAGAAAACAAAGAGAAGAGAAGATAAGAGAAGAGAGAAGGAAAGAATACAAAAGGAGAAAAGAAAAGGGAGGAAAGGCGAGAACAAAACACACCAAAACTTAACGATGAGAAGAAAATAAAATTGAACCGAACAAAACACAGGAGAGAAGAGGAGAGAGGAGTGGCGAGGGGAGAGGGATGGAGAGGGGAGGGAGAAGGGGAGACTCAATTATCACTCCCCTTTGTTTCTCTCTCTCCCAACTCCCTATTTGTACATTTCATTCCATTTGTTTCTCTAGTTTTCATTTTATGGTACAGTGATGAAACTTATGAATAAATATTTAGTTTTATTCCACCTCTGTCCGGCCAACATAGCACTCCACCACCACCACCACCACCACCACCACCACCACCACTACCACCACTACCACCAGGTTTCTCCCCCCACACTCTCACCCCTCCCAGATTCTACCCTCATTTCCCTCTCCTCACTTGCCTCTACCATCCCCGCCTCTATTTTCCTGTCTCCCAACTCTCACAACCCCACCCTCCACCACACCTTGTCTCTCACATCGCCTCTCTCCCCACCTTCCTTTCAGCCTTCATCCTCCCTTGTGTTCTATCCTCCATAACTAACTCAGCTTCCCTCTCCCGCCACGAACCTCATCCCTCCTCACCTCTTTCACTCATCTCCCCTCTCCAGCCTCACCCATCAGGAAGTACATTATACCGTCACCAGGGATGTGTGTGTGTGTGTGTGTGTGTGTGTGTGTGTGTGTGTGTGTGTGTGTGTGTGTGTGTGTGTGTGTGTGTGTGTGTGTAAACCGCATAAACACACACACACACACACACACACACACACACACACACACACACACACACACACACACACACACACACACACACACACACACACACATGGATAGGCAGATGGGTAGATAGACACATTTTAATTCTTTTTACCAACGCCCTCTCACCAAAAAAAAAAATAACGGCTGTGTCTCCCCTCTGCAGCCCCCTTGTGATATCTACTACAACCTTCCATACCCCTTCCTCCCTTCCATTCCTCCACTACCTACAGCATGATACACCCTTCCCCTCTCCACCCAGAAACACCCTCCACCCCTACCCCTTACCCTCTCTTCCATCCTTCCACACAACCTTCCATTCTTCCACTACCTACAGCATGATACACTCGTTTCCTCTTCACCAGAAAAAAACCATCCTCCACTCCTTCCACTCTCACCTTAACATACCATATATCCCCACCCTTCGCTCCTCCCTCTGTCTCCAGTCTCTGCCTCTCCCTCCAACTTGCATCCTTCACCCACATCCTTAGCCTTCCCTTCCGCCCTTGAGTAAATGATTTTCACGCATCTTTATTGCTGCCAAGGTTTTGCATCGTCAGGGATAGATTTGCTTTGACTAGCGGTGGTGGAGGTGAGCAGGGTGAACGGTGGAGGGAGGCGGGGTTGTGGTGGTGCTGGTGGTGGAGGCGGCGGCGGCGTGCGGTCTGATACTGAGGGTTGAGTGACGACCCCGCCAGCCATTACCCGATAAACTCGACACCTGCGCCACCTGGTATCATAGTTGCCAGAGACTTTCTTCCCCTCAGCCGCCCCTCGACACCGGCCGCTCCCGAAACACCGCGCCTTAATCCTCTCTCACTTTCTCTCTCTCTCTCTCTCTTTTATTTTTCTCTCTCTCTCTCTCTCTCTCTCTCTCTCTCTCTCTCTCTCTCTCTCTCTCTCTCTCTCTCTCTCTCTCTCTCTCTCTCTCTCTCTCTCTCTCTCTCTCTCTCTCTCTCTCTTTTGAAAATGGAAGAAAAATGTAAAAAAAAACGAGTAACACATTACTCATTCCATACAACAAATTGCCTCGCATTGCATACTTTCCGCCCCAATGACTTGGTTATTTTACCTGATTTTCAGTGCTTTATGTTGGGCTAAAATACACGACCAGTTGAAGCGTGACTGGTGGTGGTGGTGGTGGTGGTGGTGTGGTGATGGTAGTAGAGGTGGTAGTTTGGTGGCGGTGTGTGGCACCACCTCCAGCTATCTCCCGGATGTGTAATTCCCAGGCTGGGCCCGACGCCAGTTTTGTGAAAAGTCCCCATATCTGGCGGATTTTTGCTGCGTGCTCTCCCGCCTCAAATGTAACTCTGAGTTTCCTCTTGAATTAAAAACAAAGATACTAGAGACTTAAGCTAATTGGATTCCGGAAGAGAGAGAAGGAAACGGCCGCCTTTATGGTTCTCTGATTACTTCTTGGTGGACGGTGAAGGATGGTAGGATGAGTCAGGCAGGAGGGCGCAGGGGCGATGAGGTAGCCTGGCCAGCGGGACGAGTAGTTGGCTAAAGTAAAGCTGGAAGGAGAAGCAGGTGACAGGAGAGGCAGGTGGGTAAAGGAAGCCATGATATATGTGAAGTGGGGCTAGGTGAGACAGGCATGAGAGGCAGGCATGAGAGGCAGGCTAGGGAGGCAGACAGGACGGTCAAAATCTTATGTCACCTTTTTCTTCTTACAGTTTTCCCCTTTTCCCTATCTTTATCCATTTACCTCGTGCCCTAACCCTTCCTCCCTCCACCTTTCACTTTCTCTCTGTTTTCTGTTTTCTCTTCCCTTCATTCCTCCTTCCCTTCACTTTTCTCCCTCCCTCCCTTCCTTCTATAGAGTTACGATCACTTTTTCAGGACGTTCCCCTCGTCTTTCCTTGCCTTGGGTCGCCTCAAACTTAGAATAACTCTTATGAAGGCTAGTCAACAGTATAAGAATTAATGGATGCTGCAGACATAAATTTTTCGTCTTCTTTTTTCTCATACGACACGCGGTTATATAATTTTTACATTTGGAGTTATTCTTTTATCTTTCTTTTTGTTCTCTCTCTTAAACATGGTAAACATTAATCTTTAATTTACCAGTGTACCCATTCAAGGTCTTGTCTAAATTCCACGCCTCACACATATTGCACGACACTTTAATCCTCATATACACAACTCTTTCAACTTTTTTATCAAATATTTTTAAAAGAGGTAGTACATCTGATCTTTTCAT
>JAXIVD010007778.1:12500-19192 GCA_036785275.1 Cancer borealis
CTTCACTAAAATAACTCGTGTGAAGAAATATCATATCATCCCGTTAATACTTTATATACATACTAGTGCACATATTACGTCACTAAAATCGTTCGTGCAATGAAACAACATCGGAATATCCCGCCGATACTCTACCCCATTAGAGGCTCCTCGACAGTCATCTCGGCAATTCACGGGACGATAATCACCATCATAAACGTGAACGAAAAGAAACATAATCCTGCGAGACGAGAAGTTTAATAGAAAAAAAACTACACTAATGAAAACTTTGACAAGAGTAGTAGACCTTGGGAGCAGGGTAAGGAGGAAGAGGAGGAGGAGGAAGAGGAAGAGGAGGAAGAGGAGGAGGAGGAGGAGGAGGAGGAGGAGGAGGAGGAGGAGGAGGAGGAGGAAGAGGAGAAGGAGGAGGAGGAGGAGGAGGAGGAGGAGGAGGAGGAGGAGGAGGAAAAAAAGAAAAAGAAAAAAGTTGGACAAAAAAGGAGGATAAATAAAAATTGAAGGATTGATTGACTGATTAATCAATTGCCTGGCTCATCAGTGAGGTCATCTGGCGCTGTTAAGGAGGAAGGGATGGAGAAAAGGCGACGACAGAGAACAAATAATAAACCTTTTCTACCATATAATCCTAAAAGATAGAAAGATGAAGTGTCTAACGTGCCATACCGACATGTTTTTTTTTTTTTTTTTCATGACAAACAAGAACGCCTGAAACAAGGAGTCACGGAAAGATTTTGGATTTTTATTTATCTTCTTAGTTTTCCTTACTATACAAACACATTATATGTATACATCTACAAATTGCGCTTAGAGCACATATCCACACACCAATACAAATACAAAATTCTGGTATAAACACGACAATAACAGCAGAGAGAAAACAACACGACACAAAGTAAACCTGCGTCAGACTCATCATGGTGTGACTTCCTAAGAAACAGAACAAGGAGAGAAAATAAAACAGAGACATCCCCTAGCCAAGCGTTCTCCTATTACACACACACACACACACACACACACACACACACACACACACACACACACACACACACACACACACACACACACACACACATTGAAATGGATAAACAAAACAAACGTTGAAAAATATTTGGGAGTATAGATTACATATAATTTGTCACCAGAGAAACATATTAATAAAATCACAGAAGATACATACCAGCTGCTGAGAAATATAAGAATGGCTTTCATATATCTGTATGAAGAGATGGCTAACAATTAGTTTTTTTCTATCTTGTTACCCATAGCGCCGGAAGGCTTAAGGGAGAACTTAGATGGTTGGCCTCTGCCCATTAGTAGCGCGGGTCAGATTTTTTAAGTGACATCATTGATTCGACCGAAGTTAGAATATGCGGCACATAAACCACATACAAAGAAGGATATAAAGAATCTTGAGAGAATACAAAGAGTAGCTACAAAAATGGTTCCTAGCCTGAAAGATTTACCATATAGAGAAATATTTTCTAGGCTAAAACTACCAACACTTGAGAAAATAAGAGAAAGACGAGACTTTATAGCAGTGTATAGAGCATGAAAAGGGCTGGAAAAATGTATAGAGATGATTTGTTTGTGTGGGACAACATACCTGCAAGATGACACGAAAAGAAACTGTTATTACTAGTATTATCCTATCATTATTATTATTATTATTATTGTCATTATCATTACACTTATTATTATTATTATTATTATTACATTCTTTGGACAGTCTCCTAAATAGCATCAATCACGTAGCTCTTCACCAATATCTTCACCAACACCTTCACTACACCCATACCACCCCATACACACATACCTGCTTCCCTAACAACCGCAGCTAAAAGCCGCTCATCCTATCCATTCCTACCATCAAACTATCTAGAACTCCTCCAAGCTGTACACACTTATTTCGCCCACTAATCCTGCCTCCCACCTGCCTCCCTGACGACCCCAATCATCATCCTTCCATGACTATTCTTCCCAGTACCTTAATCCCTATTCACCCTCCCTCTCCTCTCTCACCTCCATCCTGTTGGTTGCTAAGTGGTGTCGCAGTCTCTCTCAAAACACTACTACACTCGAGGGAAGAAAACTTGTAAGGGAGAAAAACACCTCAAATTAGTTTCGCTAGGAAATAAAAAATAAAACGCGTTATTTGTTTGTAAGGTCCTGAGGGCAGCAAAGAGAGCCAGGTTTATTACGAGAGCTTCTGATCCTTAAGACCTTTCCTACAGTCTAACGGGAGAAAAGGTAAGCTAAGGATGGCTATATTAATGTTCTCTTTTTTTTCTTTAGTGTGTTGGCTTTTTTAATTCAAGAATTAGGCACGAAGTTTTCTGATGTTTATATATTACAAAGAAGATATAATAAATTTTAATTGCTGTCTCTTTTAATTCATATCTATTTACTCATTCATTATATTCTTTCAAGTATTTTTTTTTTTATATTACCGTCAATATATTTATTTGCTAATTGGACAATACATATGAACTGTACGTTCTCTTATTACTACTGTTAATGTTACTGTGTTGCTGTCTTGCGCTAAACATCATTAATAAATTCATCACTTACAGTATTAGATATGGAAAATAAAATTAAAATGTTTTAATTGGAAACTTGATATTGAAATTTTTTTTTTCACAAACACCAAGCCATTCCTTCTCAGCCTCCAGCAAGTGGTACCTTAAGGACACTGTTCCTAGAAACAATACATTGACAGATACGCAACACAAACATGATGGTTTCTACGTACATACCAGCTGGGCCACCTTGTTGCAAGACAAAAATAATAGTTCCCAAACATTATCAGTCACATTAATTAATGTTCGTTGCCAAAGTTAATGGCAATTGATTAAATAGATATTTATCACTTTATCGATCATTTTTCAATATAAATATATATATATATATATATATATATATATATATATATATATATATATATATATATATATATATATACATATACATACATATATATATATATATATATATATATATATATATATATATATATATATTTATACATATATACATAGATAAATGGATTGATAGATAAATAGATAGATAGATAGATATAGATAAATAGGTATTGGCATAATACATGCTTTTGACTGCCTTAGTAATACTGTTGTGTCCCTCAACACAGTGTAATTAAGAGTAAAACAGAAAAAAACAGTTGCCCGTTTTGAAGCCAAATGATGCACACGTCACCACCTGTGACATTTAAGAGCAATACATGCTATGACCCTTTCTGTGTAGCAAGTTTGCCACAGAAGGATAGCAGCATTTGCACATGAAAAGCAACCAAACTCAACTTGTTATGATTTCAAGAATAAATTACACATGTTCTATAAGCAATCCATCCCCTGGCATCAGTTCGTCATCCACTAATGAAATAACAGCTATCACCAGAGAGATGAAACTTGCATCCTCCATCACCTTTTATCGCAGCCTCACCAGCACCCCACCTAAGGAGCACCTCATCTCCCCCAGCCACGTCATGATGAAAATGAGATCGTTTAGCAAAAATGGACCGGGTCTTACATCTCCCTGCGCCTCATACCCAATCCGGCAAATGCAATTGCTTGTCGAAATGTCTCCCTCAGGTATTGGCTTCCGTCAGCCTTCTGAGCCAGTTTCGCCACCTCCCACTGAAGACGAAAATGGGGAAGGGAGGGTGAAGGGAGGAATGAGTGTGTATTGGAAGAGGAAGGGAAGATGAGAAGAGTGCGTTCGAGTTAGTAGCGGGTAGGGAGAATAAAAGAGAAAGTGTGTGTGTGTGTGTGTGTGTGTGTGTGTGTGTGTGTGTGTGTGTGTGTGTGTGTGTGTGTGTGTGTGTATGTGTGTGTGTGTGTGTGTGTGTGTGTGTGTGTGTGTGTGTGTGTGTGTGTGTGTGTGTGTGTGTGTGTTTGTCTATTCATCTGTCAATCTGTGAAGGAAGGAAAGTATGGGTAAAAGGGAGAGTGTAGAGGGAATGAAAGGGAAACCTGTGTGGGAGAGAAAAACATGAGGAAGATGGAGCAATGTGAGATAAGGCAAGAGAAGTAGAACTGACAGGGCTGGTGAGGAAAATGAAAAAAAAGACCTATAGAGAGAGAGAGAGAGAGAGAGAGAGAGAGAGAGAGAGAGAGAGAGAGAGAGAGAGAGAGAGAGAGAGAGAGAGAGAGAGAGAGAGAGAGAGAGAGAGAGAGAGAGAGAGAGAGAGAGAGAGATAGATAGATAGATAGATAGATAGATAGATAGATAGAGAGAGAATGAAAAAAATCTTAAACTTTAAACATAAGGAATTGTAAGAATGGTTAAGTTATAGAATCTGATATTTATAAAGAAGACGCTGGTTAAATAGAGAGTGGAAGAGCGTTAGTAATGTCCGAAGAACGAAATCGAGAATAGCTGAAGAGGACCTGAAGTACGTGAGAAATGAGGGGAAATGGGAGACGATAGGGAGGGAAACTATTAAATATGGCTTGAAAGGAATCTAATTATCGACAACAGGCTAAAGAGAGAGACTAATGGACTCATTATCTAGAAAGAGAAATATGTTGAGCGAAGGGAAATGAGCCGTTGAAGTGTTAAGAAACTGCGATTTGTTATGATGAGCGAAATTAAAATTACTACGTTAACGAAGAGTTCTCCTTTTTTGAAGATAAATGTTGGATCGAAATAAAGAACAATAATGAACTCTATAGCAAATCAATGAGTACTGCCACTGAGAGGACGGAGCTGCAAGTTTAAATTAATAAAGTACCACCGTCTGAATCCACGTAATTTGAAAAGGATTAATCTCTCTCTCTCTCTCTCTCTCTCTCTCTCTCTCTCTCTCTCTCTCTCTCTCTCTCTCTCTCTCTCTCTCTCTCTCTCTCTCTCTCTCTCTCTCACGACGAAACACCGACCCGATAATTGCCTGCGGCCCAGGATTTCGCCAGTACCGCCGCGAAGGCTTGCCAATTGCCGTCTCCTTATTCGCACGCCTGCACTCACTCCTCTCCTGCCGGAACAACACGTCGACAATGCTCTTGGAAAACTTCCAGGCAAAGGAAATATGCTGGTGAAGGCCGTGAGGGGTTGACGCGAGTGTTGCTGAGGGTGTGGTGGTTGAATCTACTAAAACGAATGGATTGGTAGGTGGATGGGTGGGCATGTGGTTGACGTGGAACTATAAGGTGGTGTATGATTGGGTAGAGATGGATGTGCGAAGCTGATGTGTTTGTGGGTAAGTCGATAAGGAAATGGTGTATATGGGTGTATTTTTTAGGACTAAGAAATGGATTGTGGTTGTGCTTTCTGGTAGATGTGAGGATGGATGACACATGGAATCCATGAGAGAATTATGAGGAGGAAGAGAACATCAATGCAACGATTTTTTTTAAAGTGCGTCACACAGATGATATCACAACGATTACATCCAGAGCGAGCGTCATGCTGCAGCGCAAGGAGATGAGTCTGTCGGACAGAGGCTACAAATACCACATCATGAAGCTGTCAGTGTAAGCGAATCCCTGCCGCCAATTTTCATGAGTAGCGCTGTGTGATGTCGAAGGTTATACTCAAGTTGACCAGGTGGTTATTGAATTTGATTATGTCATTGTGAAAAGCAAAGATCCTCTCACTGTGGCACTATAACCTGGACAATTAAGAATGTCTCCGGATGTGTCAATTTATAGCATGCGGAAGAAATTCGAATCCAATCAGATAAGTTCCAAGAATTTCTGATGCGAATCTTTATTTATCAAATGTTCCGAAGTTTATTAGAAAATATCATAGGATATACAAGCCAGGAGCACATATATGAAGGTTTATGTTCAAACATATTACGATAACAATCAGTATTTAACCATCTATTCTCATGTCCAATAAGGTGGTCTGGCGCAATGCACATGCTTCATTGTGTGTAGCTAGTGGGCACGTACACCAACAATTGAATTACTTCACAGACACACATCACAGTCGCGACCCCTTATGCTATCCGGTTTATTTTTAATACGTCACTGGCAGCTTCATCTGGATACTGTCTATCAGCATACGAAGGCAACGTCACGGCAAGTTGATTCTCTTATACGATAAAGAACCATCTCGTCGGTTCCAAAACCTCACATCGGTGCAATCGCTCGTTTCAACAATGCATCGTGAACAAACTGAACTAAATTGAGGCTGAGGTACTGGACTTCCATCAAAATAACCTAAGCATACATTTTTACTCTAGATTGCAAGATGTAAGCTATGAAAGGGATGCTGACCACAACTGAAGCATCCTCCCTCACACTGCACATTTTTTATGGCAGTCATAGTTCCATGGTCAAGCATTGCACACGTGAGAACCGTTCGGTATGCACCTTTGGGAGACAACTACTATCTGTAACACCTGCCTGCAAGTGTTTATATTCATACGTAGTCTTAGAGCTTCGTTCATCCTGGTTAAAATATTGCAGATCAATCCGACCTGATGACAAGAACACAAGTATTGAGTATGAAACAGAAAAAAGTAAGAAATGTTTGGTGACCTTACCACTGACACACACACACACACACACACACACACACACACACACACACACACACACACACACACACACACACACACACACACACACACACAGACTTACACAATGTAATATGCTCACCTATTCTCACCGCCCAACACTAGGACACACTAAACTCAGTGTTCAGGTCTTCCCTCACAAAAAAAATTCATG
>JAXIVD010007779.1:0-12500 GCA_036785275.1 Cancer borealis
GGAGGAAGACAAACAAATTACAGTAATAGAAAAAGAAGGAAGGAAGGAAGGAAGGAAGGAAGGAAGGAAGGAAGGAAGGAAGGAAGGAAGGAAGGAAGGAAAGAAGGAAGGAAGGAAGGAAGGAAGGAAGGAAGGAAGGAAGGAAGGAAGGAAGGATAGGAAGGAAGGAAGGAAGGAAGGAAGGAAGGAAGGAAAGAAGGAAGGAAGGAAGGAAGGAAGGAAGGAAGGAAGGAAGGAAGGAAGGAAGGAAACAAAAAAAATGAATAAATTAAACAAGACAATAATAGATAGAAATAAATAACAATAATTAATATAAAAAAAACTACCTAATCACCTCTAATTACCCTTAACCACCTCTAATTACCCTCTAATCACCTACAGGACGACATAGGAATCAGTGGTGTGATTGGCTCAGCAGTCTTCAATATCATGTTCGTCATCTCGGTCTGTGGGTTGTTCGCTGGTCAGGTCATTAATCTTAATTGGTGGCCACTAATTAGAGATTCAACCTTCTACTGCATCTCTATCTGTGCTCTCCTGCTAACTATCTACGATGAAACTGTGACGTGGTGAGTAGATGAGTAGATGGGTGGGTGGGTAGAGGGGTGGGTGGGTGGGTAGTGGTAGGTTGTAGTGGTAGACTAATGTATTGATAAATTGGTAGATATATGCAAAGGTAGATTGATAGATAGATAGATAGAATAATTGATTGTTATAATTGGTATAAAAAAATATATATAATGTCAAATATAATCGCAACCAAAAAAATATATTGAAACAAACTATAAATTCTAACATAATTTTTTTCTCTCTCTCTCTTCTCTTCTCTTAATCTTCCCTTCCTTCCCTCCTCCCTCTTCCTATCTCCCAATCTTCCTCCTCCTCTCCCTAATATCCCTAATATCTCCTCCTCCTCCTCTTCCTCCCTTCTATCCTTTCTTCCGCCTCTCACAATCTTCCCTCCTCCTCCTCTTCCTCCAGGTATGAGTCATTGTTCCTCCTGACTCTGTACTGCCTCTATATCTTCATGATGTACCATAATTCGAGCTTAGAGGTCTGGGCCAACACCTTAAATGTCCCTTTCAAGACGGCCACGAGGGAAGAGAAATCGTCCTTATTTGCTACTAAGCCAATCCCACCTGTTAATGAGGCTACAGGTGTGAAGGAGGATGTGGAAGGTGGTAATGTTGATGGACAGATGCAAGGTAAGGAAGGAGTGGGGTGAGGGTTGGATGTGAGAGATTTGGGTAATTTTTTTTTTTTTATATATATTTTTGAGTTTTTTTTTTTTTGGGGGTGAGAAATTGGGATTGTCTCTTTTTTTTTCGTTTTTTTTTTTTTTTTTTTTTGCTATTTTTTGTGTTAATTTTGGGTTTTTGTTATTTTTTGAAATCTAGTTTTGGTTTAAATTTTTTTTTTTAAATCTAATTTTGTTTTGGTTTTTATTTTTTTTTAGGTTTGATTTTGGATTTTAATTTTTTTTTTCCCAATCTAATTTTTTGTTTTTCGATTTCGATTTTTTTTGGTATTTATTTATTTTATCGATTAATTATATTATATTTTTCTCTTTCTGTAAAAATCTATATATAATAAACTTTGATAAATATAGTTAAAAAAAAGAGAGAGAGAGAGAAAATGTAAGATAATTTTCTCTTTCTCTCTTTCTTTAATAATAAAAATAAATAAATAAAATAAATAAATAAAAAAAAAAACCTACACATGTCTATTTATAATTTATTAATATTTTTTAATCTCGTATTCAATTCATTTATTTATATTTATTTGTAATATTTTCTAATTTTTTCATTAATTCTTTTCGTTTCGTTTCTTTTCAAATTAGTTCAAATAATTTCAGAAAGTGAGCCACTAATAAGGAATTATGGGACAACAGGTGAGAGAGAGAGAGAGAGAGAGAGAGAGAGAGAGAGAGAGAGAGAGAGAGAGAGAGAGAGAGAGATAATGAGTGATATTTCTTGCTTTATTATCATTTTTAATCAATTTTTCTTCCTCTTCTTCCTCCTTCGTAATTATTATTTTCTAATTTACTAATTATCAATATTTATATAATTTCCTAATTTTTATGATTATTTTTTTAAACTTATTTTTATTTGTAATTCACTCATTCAATATTATTTTCAAACATTATTTTTAATTTATTTTTATTTATCATTTCCTTATTCCACTTTAAAAAAACAAAAAAACAAACAATAATAACAATAAATAAATAAACTAACACGTATTTATATCCCATTTTCTTTCCTTCCTAACTCAACCATTTTCTTTCATGTTATTTTTAATGGCTATCTAATGTATTCTCTCCTAGACGGTGAGGAAGCACCCAAACAGCCTCAATCCACGGAGGTAGAGGCAGCTACAACTAAGAGTATGGCTCCAGAGATGAAGGCAAGTCCTCCTCCTCCTCCTCCTCCTCACCTTTCCTCAACCTAAAAACACACTTCCTCACGTCAACACACCCTAAAACACACGTTCTCACCCTAAAAACCACCCAAACTCACCCTAAGAATCATAATATCACCGTAACACACCCTAAAACACACATTTCCCACCCATAAATACAAATTCTCATCCTAACACACCTTAAAAGTGCATCATGTCACCCTTTTTCACCCTAAAACCCGACATTCTCACCCTAACACACCTTTCCCCTACAGGACGATGACTACAGCCCTTGGGACGTGCCTGTAGGAGTGTGTGAGAGAATATACTGGGGTATATCTCTTCCTCTGGTGGCCCTACATCACGTTACGACACCAGACTGCCGCCGACCAAGATTCAGACGATGGTATTTGCTGACTTTCGCTATGAGTATGATCTGGATAGCTGCCTACTCCTACTTGATGATATGGATGATTACGGTTATAGGTGAGTAGTAGTAGTAGTAGTAGTAGTAGTCTAGTATGCTTGACTATTAATTCGCTAGTCTAAGTTTGATTCCAGGCGGTGCATGTCTCCCAAACACAGCTTAACTCAGCTTATCAATAAACCGTTTTGTTAAGCTTACTAATATAATATAAATTTAAGCTTGTCTTCCACACACACACACACACACATACACACTAAAACACATTTCCTCACCCTAAAATCACACTAACAGACACGTTCTAATCCAAAAACCATATTTTCACCCTAAAAGACACGTTCTCACCCAAAAACCATATTTTCACCCTAAAATCACACTAACAGATACGTTCTCAACCAAAAAACATATTTCTCACCCTAAAGTCATCCTAACAGACACATTCTCAACCAAAAAACATATTTCTCACCCTAACACACACTTCCTCGCCACAACAAACACATTTCACCCTAACCTTCCTCCCTCCCTTCCAGGCTTCACCCTTGGGATTCGTGATACTGTGATGGGATTAACACTCGTGGCTGTTGGAGTCTCAGCCCCAGACGCTCTATCATCCCTGTGTGTGGCTAAGCAAGGTAATGTTTGGGATTGTAATGTAATGTTTAGGAATGGAACGTTTTGAATGGGATTTGATTGTGTTTATGTTTTTAATTGTAATGTTATTTTTATTGTTATGTATTTGAATTTAATGTTTTTAGGTAATTATTGGAGAATATATATATATCGACTTTCGGAAACTTATTAAAAGCAAAAAAAATAAATAAACAAATAAAATAAAACAAAATAAAATTGATAACGTTAATATAAACAATTTCATAAAAAACGAAAATTCTTAAAGCGCTCAGTCCCCAAAAACATTAAAAAAACAAACAAAAAAAAAAACTCAAAACAATGACATAAAACAACATCAACATAAATAAAACTGATACACTAACCTTTTATCTCTTATCATCCTTATCTAGGTTTTGGGGATATGGCTGTGAGTAACGCTATAGGCAGTAACGTGTTTGACATCCTGCTATGTCTTGGTTTGCCCTGGTTCATAAGGACAGCTCTGGTCTACCCCGGGAGTGAGGTGCCCGTGGAGAGTAGAGGTGAGGGTGTGTGTGTGTTGGGGTGTGTTTGGGGGTGGGAGTGTGTGTTTGAATTGTGTTTTGGGGGTGGGAGTGTGTGTTTGAGGTGTGTTTTGGGGTGGAAGTGTGTGTTTGAGGTGTGTTTTGGGGTGGGAGTGTGTGTTTGAGGTGTGTTTTGGGTGTGGGAGTGTGTGTTTGAGGTGTGTTTTGGGGTGGGAGTGTGTGTTTTGGGGGTGTTGGGGGGGTGTTTTGGTGTGTGTTTTTTGGGTGTGTTTTGGGGTGTGTTTGAGTTGTGTTTGGGTGTGTTTGGAGTGTGTTTGGTTGTGTTTGGAGTGTGTTTGGGTGTGTTTTAGGTGTGTTTGGGTGTGTGTTGGGGTGTGTTTTGGGGTGTGTGTGATTGGGGGACTAGATGTGTATGTGTTTTGGGGTGTATTGGAGTGTGTTTTGGGGTGTGTGTGTTTGGGGGGACTAGATGTATGTGTTTTGGGGTGTGTTGGGGTTTTATTGGGGGTGTTCTCTTCCCTCCTATCTCTCTTCCTCCTCCTCCTCTTCCTCCTTCCTCCACATTAACCACTAACCTTCCTCTTTCTTCCCCAGGGCTGCTGTACTCTACCATCTCCCTCTTCTCTACCGTGATCTTCCTGGTCGTGGCCACACACCTTAATGGATGGAAATTGGACAAGAAATACGGTGTTATCCTAATGATCTGGTACCTTATTTTCATGATATTTGCAAGTCTCTATGAGTTGAATGTGTTCTCTGACCTTAATCCGCCCCAGTGCCCCAGCTCTTACTAGTTATAAAGGTCAGGTAAGGTCAGAGTAAGGTCAGTTGGTTTAAAAAGGTCAGATTTTATTTTATTTTATGGGGAACCGAAAAAAATCAGTTATAATATTTTTTCTGTGATTTTTTTTGTTAGGTAAGGTCAAATTAATGTTAGTTGGTAAAAATAATAAGGTCAGATTTAATTCATTTATTTTTATTATGGAGAAAAATGGAAAAAACTTGCTCTAATCTTTTTTCTGTGATTTATATTAGATTATTATTATTTTTGGTTTTGAGTTTAAGGTCAGATAAGGTTAAGTTTGAGGAATTATGTGAAATTCTGACCCATTTTTCATTAATATTTGTTGGGTTTAATTTATAGAAAGGTCAATTGAGGTCATTTGGAAAGGTAATATGGAGAGGTCATTTGGAAAGGTCAGGTGATTGGAAAAAGGCGTAAATCTGACCTTATTTTAACCCTATTCAATTTGAGGTCAATTTGAAAGGTCAGGAATCTTGAAAAAAGGTGAAATATTGATCTTTTTCATTATTTTTATCGATTAATTTATGGTTAATTTTTGAAAAGGTCAGAATGATTGTGAAAAAAATGTTTAATGACCTTTTTCCATATTTTTTCGAGTTAATCAATATGTATTTATGTGTGTGTGTGTGTGTGTGTGTGTGTGTGTGTGTGTGTGTGTGTGTGTGTGTGTGTGTGTGTGTGTGTGTGTGTGTGTGTAGTTAAAACATTCTATAAATCAAAAATAAAAACTCAAAAATTACTTATTAGTCGTAATGAAAAAAAAAGAAAAATATTTAAGTTTAACTAAAAAAAATTATTATACTTTTTTTTTTCAAACTTTCTTAAATTATTATTATGAATATTTTACTTTTTGAATAAATTTTTTTTTAAAGTATATAAACTTTACATAATTTTAGTAAGAGAGAGAGAGAGAGAGAGAGAGAGAGAGAGAGAGAGAGAGAGAGAGAGAGAGAGAGAGAGAGAGAGAGAGAGAGAGAGAGAGAGAGAGAGAGAGAGAGAGAGAGAGAGAGAGAGAGAGAGAGAGAGAGAGAGAGAGAGAGAGAGAGAGAGAGAGAGAAAATAGCTAAAACTAGACATAATAATAATGACATAATAATGACATGAGAAAAAAAGAAAAAAACATCATTATCATTATTATTATTATTATTGATGATGATGATGATGATGATGATGACTGTCATTCTGCCTTCCAAACGGTACTGATCAGAAAGGCTTCCAAACACACACACACACACACACACACACACACACACACACACACACACACACACACACACACACACACACACACACACACATACACACACACATAAAAAAACAACAACACACAGAATTAGAGTTTAATGCAAGAAAGACATATAGATAGATAACTATGTACGTATGTATTATGTATGTACGTGTGTATGTACGTATTAGTTTAACATACACATATACGTATATCAAACTAATTCCTCATGTATATATATATAGCAAAAAAAAAAAAAAAAAAAAAAAAAAAAAAAAAAGTACACAGAGATGATTAAGTATACACATGTACGTATACAAAAACCTCATCTCTATTAGTGTACACACGTGTGCGTAAAAAAATAGTATACATATGTACGTGTAAAATGTATATTCTCGTTTAAATTAAAGCTCGTTTCCTATTGGCTGTTAAAATTAAAGCTCGTTTCCTATTGGCTGTTAAAATTAAAGCTCGTTTCCTATTGGCTGTTAAAATCAAAGCTCGTTTTCTATTGGCTGATAAGGGGGGATAGATCCTTTTAGACCCAAGATAATGAATAAGATTTAATCCTAATAATATTATTTTTTTATATATATAATTATCTTTTTTTTTTTTTTTTTTTTTTTTTTTTAATTTTACGCTAAAACCATACTCAAAAATTACTCAAAAATGAAAAACAAAAACAAAATAAACAAACTTGTCTTATTCACACTAATAAAAAAATCCATTCATCATTATTATTATTATTCATCGTTAATTAATATGACAAAACAATGAAGATAATTAGTCGATAAATAATGTTAATATAATTACTTTAGAGAAAATATGAAAAAAAAAAGATCGATTTTGACCTCTATCCCCCCTTAAAACGAACGCTGTCTTCCTATTGGCTACTAGAATCAACGCTGTCTTCCTATTGGTCTATTTGAACGCTGCTGTCTTCCTATTGGCTATTAGAATCAATGCTGTCTTCCTATTGGTCCATTTGAACGCTGCTGTCTTCCTATTGGTCCATTTGAACGCTGCTGTCTTCCTATTGGCTATTAGAATCAATGCTGTCTTCCTATTGGTCCATTTGAACGCTGCTGTCTTCCGTGTACGTTAACCAAACCATGTGCGTACTGTTACGTACATACATGAGGCTATTTTGCTGTTCATGTACGTACTTATATACATGGTGTGTGCGTTTGTGTGTACCATATTACGTACACATGTAGGTTTTTTTTTTTGTGAACGTTTGTCTTCCTGCAGTACAATTGTGTATGTTTTTTTGTTTAGCTGTTTAAGGAGGAGGAGGAGGAGGAGGAGGAGGAGGAGGAGGAGGAGGAGGAGGAGGAGGAGGAGGAGGAGGAGGAGGAGGAGATATAAAGAAATAATTAAAGAAAAGAAGGAATATAGAAGTGAGAAGAAGAAGAAGAAGAAGAAGAAGAAGAAGAAGAAGAAGAAGAAGAAGAAGAAGAAGAAGAAGAAGAAGAAGAAGAAGAAGAAGAAGAAGAAGAAGAAGACAATTAAAAATAATGTAGTAAATTAGAGAGAATAATAATAATAATAATAATAATAATAATAATAATAATAATTGTTGTGTTTTCAAAATATATGACGTTGTAATTGTGAATAATAATAATAATAATAATAATAATAATAATAATAATAATAATAATAATAATAATAATAATAATAATAATAATAATAATAATAATAATAATAATAATAAAAAATAATAAAAAAAACCATGAATTTTTTTGTTAGCTAGAATTTTTAATGTAATTGTTTGTGTATGTGTGTATGTATGTATGTATGTATGCCTTGTGTGAGTATGTACGTATTTTAGAACTTGTGTAGACCATTCGTGTGTGTGTGTGTACGTAAATGTCAGTTATCTTGTATGTATGTACGTATATATGTATATCTATATATGTATGTATATGTATGTATTCATGTATGTATATGTATGTATGTATGTATGTATGTATGTACGTATATGTATGGCAATTATGAAGTAAAATAAATACATGAATGAAAAAATATGAATTGTATTATTTATAAATTTATATAACAAGAATAAGGAGGAGGAGGAGGAGGAGGAGGAGGAGGATACAAGGGAACACAGACAGCAACAGACCCTAAGGTCCCTGCGAAGGCTGTTTGTTATAACTACGCTACACTAACTACTTGAATTAGAGAAAGGATAGTACAGTGGAAGACTCCTCCCCTCCCACCCATCCCTCCAGCCGAAGCTGGCAGGAAAATAAGAGATACCATGTAGTATAGAAAAACTACATGGAATTTACGAGGAAAGTGTGAAATAGTATTAAGATACTGTACTATGCTATACTAGACTATAATAGACTAACATTTATGCTGACACAAAATCGTAATCTCATATCAAATGGGAACTGGTGCAGTAGGCACAGACCAGTGGGATTTACACTGCACCTGTTGTTCAGGTAGAGATTCGATTCTCATTTACTTCGGATCAAGGGATCTCTCCGTACCCTGACAGCCAACAGCTGCAGCCTCCCACCAGTCTGAGTCACTCTACACCATGAATCCCTTAGTTATCTTTAAGATTTGAAAATGTCTATAATTATTCTGTAACGAACATTGCCAGCCGAGGATTACTTTCAAGATATTTGTCGAGACGATTTTTAAAGGTTTCAATTGTGCTCGAGTTGACGACGTTTGGGGGGGGGGGGTAGTCTATTCCATATATTTACGACTCGATTGAAGAAAAAATACTTGGCTTCGTTAGTTATAAAGCGTTTACCAATTATTTTGAAGCCATTGTTGCGGGTGACGCTTGAACGGTCGATGGTAAAGTAGTAAAGTAGGAGGAGAATGAAGAGGAGGAGGAGGAGGAGGAGGAGGAGGAGGAGGAGGAGGAGGAGGAGGAGGAAGAAGAGAAGCCACAAAGTTTAAAATCCATCTTACACCGGATACACACACACTCATGTACGGATTCCTGTGTTGTGTACGTATTTGAAGCAGTCTGTGTGTACGTGTGCGTTTAGTCAACAGTAAATGATGAGGAAAAGTCATGTTTTGGAAAAGATTCTGAATTTATTTGACATTGAACAAAAAAAATTATTATATTGAAATACGAAAAAAAAAAAAATAATAATAATAATGTTTAAACTTTATAAAAAAATAATAAAAATAAAATTAATTAATCTTAAGCTAAATAAAAAAAAATAATGTATATATATATCGCACCAAAAAATATTAAAATTACAATTAATAATATTTCTAAAAATTCTAAATGCCAAACTACATAACCCAACACCATACATACATACACACACACACACACACACACACACACACACACACACACACACACACACACACACACACACACACATACATACATACACAATAGGCCTAAAACAAACCATTTATTATCCTTTACTCTCTACAAAAACAATATTAATTACCATTCTAAGTCTACAAATAATATTATAATTATTCTTAACTCTACAAAGAAAATAATTACACCCATTAGGACTACAAAATAATAATAATAATAATAATAATAATAATAATAATAATAATAATAATAACAATAATAATAATAATAATAATAATAATAATAATACCAACTAGATCAACAATTTTTTTTATTAATACTTTCTAGATATATTAATAAAAAAAAAAAAACTTACCCAAACCCCTAAAATAAAACAATAATAATAATAATAATCCATAAACCTTACAAAAAAAAAAAAATAATAAAAATAAATAATAAGTATAAATTAAAAAAAAAAAAAAAAAAAAAATCCGACACGAAAAAAAAAAAAAAAAAAAAAAAAAACTAATACGTATATATATAAAAAAAATAAATAAAAAATAAAAATAAAAATAAATAATAATAATAATAATAATAAAAATTCCTTACAACGGCACTTCCTCCCATGGACTTAAATCGACACTCGGTATAGAGAGCGAGGAGCACGGAAGGCGAGGGTTGCCTGTACTGAAGACACGCAGCGGCCATCTTTGTATGGACGTCAACTCGGGTACATTATCACACAAGAGTCTAGCGAGGGACGACTTGTGTAATTCAGTGAGTTGCTCTGTGTGATAGAAAACGGGAGTCGGGGGTGTTGGATAAGGGGAGGGAGGGGTGGATGGGGGGTTGGAGGTGTGGTAAGATGGCGGAGATGGAGCTTCGGTTAGTGGCCATTTTTTTTTTGTATCTATATAATAATAATAATAATAATAAATAATAATAGTCATTCGTATTTTTAGTCACCAGAAATTACTACTATTACTACTACTAGGTTAGGTTACCAATACTACTACTACTACTACTACTACTACTACTACTACTATTACTACTACTACTACTACTATTACTGGTCTTAATCCCACCGCTGCTGCCACCAGTGTTGAAATTTTCCTACTCTCTACTACTACTACTACTACTACTACTACTACTACTACTACTACTACTACTACTACAACAACAACAACAACAACAACAACAACAACAACTACTACTATTTTTACCTTTACTGAACGCTTGCGGTTGTTCACTCGTCTCGTACCAGAATCGATCGCCTTTTTTCAACCTCAAGAATTGGTCAGCGATAATACAAGCAAATGTTGGGCCTACTAGACCATCCTGTATAGGCCTTTCTGCCAAGCCGCCTGTGTATAGATCTATGTCATCCACGTGTCTGCGAAGGAGGGAAGAGGAGGAATAATGGAGGAATGAGAGGAGAATGGAAGAATAGGGGATTAATTGATTTTTTATGAATTTTTGATTTTTAACGATTTTTTTTTTTTTGGCTTGGTTTCTGTCTCAGTTATTATTATTGTTATTTCTAGGTACTATTGTTATTCTCTCTCTCTCTCTCTCTCTCTCTCTCTCTCTCTCTCTCTCTCTCTCTCTCTCTCTCTCTCTCTCTCTCTCACCTGTACACTTTCTCAATCTCCGTCAAAGCGCCTCTGTCCAATTCCTTCGCTAAATCGGTAAAGTTTTGGACAGCCGGCAACCCACACGCCATCCTCGCGCGCGTGTAGGCGGGCACACCGTGGTCTCGGCCTCTCTGGATGTTAATCGCTACAAGGTCTAGGCCTAATTTTTCTTTTCCGCGGAAGAGTTGACCTGTTACCTGTTGATTAGTTAAGGTAAGGTGAGGTGAGGTGAGGTGAGGTGAGGTTAGGTTAGGTTAGGTTAGATTAGGTTAGGTTAGGTTAAGTTAGGTAAGGTAAGGTTAGGTAAAGTAAGGTAAGGTAAGGTAAGGTAAGGTTAGGTAAGGTAAGGTAAGGTAAGGTTAGGTAAGGTTTGATTAAATTAGGTTAGGTTTTTACGTTATATTTTAAAAAGTTAATTTGGTCGTTTAAAAATGTTTTATAATCATTAATTTTTTTTTTTACTCAGTTTTAGGTAAATTAGAATAAACAAACCTCTAATCCTTCCCTTTCCATTTTTTCCCTTCCATTTTTTCCCTCTAATTCTTTCCCTTCCTCTCTTATTTCCCTCTAACCCTTACCTGTGGGGTGAAATAGGTATCCACAGCGCTAGCCTTTTGCGAAGTCTCCCCTCTTATAAACTTAGCCATCATCCCTTCTTCGTACAGAGAAAACGGGTTGAATGTGGTGCTGGAGAGTTGATCAAAGTCTACGTTTCTTCCCCCCCCGTCAATCTTGTGCACTAAGCCCTGGAGGATAGATGGATAGATGGATGGATAGAGTAAGTTTCCTTCTACCATGTATTCAATTTTGAGGAGGTTAGGATAGATGGATAGAGAGATATTAGCAAAAATGTAAATCTTTTGTTGAACTGAAGAAATTGATGTTTTTTTCTAAAGGCTTGTCAATCTCTACTAAAACAATTTGAGCGATAGATGGATAGATGGATAGATAGAGCAAGTTTTCTTCTATTACATATCCAAGGCTGAGAACAATAGGATAGATGGATAGATAAATATACACACAAATATTAACGTATATATATAAAAAAAACTAATCTAGAATTGACAATAAAAATATTAATTCCACTTCAAACCACAATAAATCAATTCTACAAAAAGCTACAAAATAGATGAATATACAGATAGATAGACAATTTTCTTATCTATCACATATCAAAAATTGAAAACATAAAAATAAATAGATAAAAAGATATAGACAAAAATGTAAAGGGGTATCTCACTTTGATTTGGCTGTGTCCGAAGCGATAGGCGGCCGCTGCGAACTCATTAGCGATCTCAGGTGATAATTTGGGGTCGTAATCATTAACGTAATTACCGTCACTTTTGGAACTGAGCCGAAGGTAACTCATGAAGGAAGGCCCTGAAGGTAATTAGATAAGTAGATAATTAATAGTTTGGTATGTAATTAGATTCTTAAATAGATAATTAGATTTTTTAAGTAGATAGATAGATAGATAGAGATGGAAAGTTATACAGAAAAGAAAAAAAATAATAAATGTATTTTCAAAAGTTAAGTTTAATGAAAAAATATATATATAAAGAAATGTCGTGATATTTGAATTAAAAAAAAAAAAAA
>JAXIVD010007780.1:10000-19185 GCA_036785275.1 Cancer borealis
ACGCCAAAAAACATGGACCCAATTTAGAACAACCGAATATTTATGATAATTACTTTGATAATGCGTCAATTACCGTCACTGGCCACACCTACCTCCCATCCCCTCCCCCCCTCCCTTGTGTGTGTGTGTGTGTGTGTGTGTGTGTGTGTGTGTGTGTGTGTGTGTGTGTGTGTGTGTGTGTGTGTGTGTGTTCAGGGAAAACTGCATTCCCACGAACGGCGCATTTACCTCCTTCCTCTGAATCACGTGTCTCCTCTTTCTCTTTCTCTCTCTCTTTCATGTACTTTTCCCTTCAGTTGATGTAGTCGATAGTGTGAGGAAGGAGAAGGAGGAGGAGGAAGAGGAGGAGGGGGATGTAGTGGTAGATGGAGGTGGATTTTTTAACTTAAGTAGAGTGAGGAACTATTCGTCTCATCAACTCCTCTTCTTTAAACTGCCTCGCTGTATTCAATCTCTCAATCTCACACACGCACACGCACACGCGCACACACACACACACACACACCAGCCATCCCTTGCATCTACCCTCTATCTCCCGCTGCTATTTTCATGGTTACTGGCTCTTCTGAAGGTGGTAACTGCATGCCTCGTCCCTTCCCACACTCTCCCTCGACAAGACTTTCCACTTATCCTCATCCCTATTCTGTCCTCCGCCCCGCTAACTAATGCAAGAGTTAACCACTATCTTTACGCCTTCATCCCCTCACTGGTAAACTTGCAATACCTGGGTGTATTCTCTCTTTTTTTTCTGTCTTTTTATAACTTATTTGTTTTAGAGAAGAGAGAATACATAGGGGTTTTAACTTTAACTAACAATTCTTTTTGAAATTCTATGATGTGGTGAAATTTTACGGTAAAATTCGACTATTCTTGCTTTGTTGGTTTGTATATTTTTTTTCTATTGTTTGAGAATTACTTTAAGAAACTATGATATTTATGGAAAATTCGATATGCTTAAGTTACCCCTAGGTGCCTGTACGTGCTCTAATTTGAACGTAATATCATGGGCGTAAAATAAACCGAATAAAAATAAGCTTTACGAAGATAAATAATAAAATCTAGATATTTATCTGCCACTTCTACTATTATCAACTTTTTTTTTTTACAGTTACTCAGCAAATTACAGTTTCTGAGGCAACTGTACACTTCAAATTTTCTAATACAGGGAAATGCAGAAGCCACATCCAATTTTCCGATCATAAACCTTACTCTCAAAAAGTAGAAAATTGAAGAAAAAAAAAAATTTCCATTCTTTTTGACTGCTCCTTTACACAATATTCTTCATACAGGAAAACGTATTCAACAAATCTTATTACAAATTCAAAGATGTACAACTTTTATTCGTATTATTTTTCACGTATCGGTGAGGAAATGGATATTCTATTTTGTGGGAGGGAAATATCCACCAGAATTGAGATGGAACACATTTTTGCCATTTAACTCTGGAAATATTAGTCCTGCAGCAAGCATACATATATATCATTATAGTGCTTGATAACGCTTATCTAATTCAGTCGCCACCTATCTAATTACTCTCATCATGATATAATTTTAACAAGAAAAAAAAAAGTTCTCCGTTCGTCCATCAATGTTTCCGTTCAATTATATTTCACTATAATTTAAAAAAAAATGCGTATCTCCAATTCCTTCCTTACTACTGAACACTACGTTAGTATAGAACATTTGTTCCTATATAACTATACTTACTTCCTATGTTATCTAAGTGTAGTAATTACCTTCCCTTACCCAAGCATCATTAAGGAATACTTGAGTACTAGAATAAAACTATTTCCTGTACAGCAAGAGTAACTGACGGAAAAAAAGAGAAAGAGAGAGAGAGAAAGAGAGAGAGAGAGAGAGAGAGAGAGAGAGAGAGAGAGAGAGAGAGAGAGAGAGAGAGAGAGAGAGAGAGAGAGAGAGAGAAAAAAAAAAACTTCACCAAACTCTTCCCTACTCTCTCACATTTTACATTCACGAGTTGTACCTTTGGAGACGTGTGGGATAAAATTGTTGACGTGTCTGTGGCCGACCCTCCCCCTCCCCCCCTTTCTCTCTCTCTCTCTCTCTCTCTCTCTCTCTCTCTCTCTCTCTCTCTCTCTCTCTCCACATCAATTTCTCACTAAATTTACCGCAAAAAACCGCCTGTCTCTTTCCCGCCAAAAGACCTTCAGCCAATAAAAACCTTGTATTCACGCCTCCTCCTCCTCCTCCTCCTCCGCGCTGACCAATAGGAAGGAAGCTCATGCGTGACGTCATAGCCCAAGGAACGAATGATAAAATTAAGCAAAGAAATAAAAAATAATAAAAAAAATGGGAAAGGAGATAATATAAAAGTATAGATGAATGAAAAATAATAAATGAAATGAATCTATATTTAACTCACCTTATGAATGTATAAATAAATATATAAATAGACAAAGAATTAAAGTTATTATTTTCTTAAGATTTGCACGTAATTTGCGAGTTCATGCATAACATTATCTCAGAGAGTGTATAGCCATGCATGCTAATCACACACACACACACACACACACACACACACACACACACACACACAGTCACAGGTGTTGGTAAGTGGTTCGTTTTCTTAGAATCTGAACCCGAAGCAGCATGAAGCCTCGTGTTTGTCTCGCTCTCTCTCCCACTTACTTTTTATTTATTTACTTGTTTGTTTTCTCAATGGAGGCAAATTAAGGGTATTGAGAGAGAGAGAGAGAGAGAGAGAGAGAGAGAGAGAGAGAGAGAGAGAGAGAGAGAGAGAGAGAGAGAGAGAGAGAGATAATGGTAGTTCCTCTCTCACTACCCTCTTCCCCCCTCCACCTCTTATCTCTCCACAGTTTTTTTATCATTATCCCTCCTCCTCCTCCTCTTCCTCTTCCTCCACCTATTATTATTATCATTATTATTATTATTATTATTGTCATTCCTTTAGGTAGTTTTCTCGTTCCTTCATCTTTGTTTATGCACCAAACTTATTCCTTCGTCTGTAAAAGTTTTCCTAAAGTTTAATTTTATTATTCTTTTCGTTTTACTTTTACTCACAGAACTTAGCCTTTGAAGCTTACAATACATCTCTCTCTCTCTCTCTCTCTCTCTCTCTCTCTCTCTCTCTCTCTCTCTCTCTCTCTCTCTCAATCCTTCTGCATAATTTCGCAAAAATCAACATAAGTGAATATTTCCTTTAAAAATGAAGATAGATTGTTAACTAAATAAATCAATAAATAAAAAATAAAAAAAAAATCTTAGTCTCTCCCTTACTAGTTCCCTTAGAGGTCGTGATAGCCAATGAACGGTCAAGAAACACATCACGTGACTCGCCTCAGCCAATCACGAGGCGTTATTTCAAACCTCGCATCTCAAAGCCAGTTGGAAGGTGATTGTTTATTTATTTATTCATTTATTCATTTAGCGTTGATCTGCAGTGTGTGAGGAAGGGTTAACATCATTCACTGTATCGCAATAAATAAAGTTAATATAAATAAATAAATAAATGAATAAAGTTAATATTATACACCAGGAAACGTTATTGAAATGGTAGATAATTGTATATATATATTTTTTGTTGTGTTGTATTATCATCCCGAAATATGTAGTGTTAGATTACTTATAATATATCAAAAAAGTATTGAAACGTAACATAAAAACAAGAGAAAATATTGTAATGAAACTAGAATACAAAGAAAACAAAGAAAAAAAAAGAATAGAACTAAATATAAATTCAATAAAAATAAAACGGCAAATATTCTTCCCTCCGTCTCTCTCTTTTTCTCTTCCTCCCCCCCCCCCCCCCTCTCTCTCTCTCTCTCAAACACATAACCATAACCAGCAGTGCCACGCAAACAAGTGCCAACCGCGTGCACACCAGGCTGGCAGGTGGCACCCCGCACCACACCACCACAACGGCGTCACTCTCAATTCTAAATGTTTTCTCCGTTTTTCCAATTCAAATATGTCTCTAGTATGTGTATGTATGTATTTATTCACACACACACAAGCATACATACACACGTACATATACCTACATACACACACACACACACACACACACACACACATATATACGTACACACATAGCAATTACTAGTTCAAGGCTCCAATTCACTGCTCGAACCCGTTTCATGAATCTCAAAGTCACACACACACACACACGCGCACACACACACACACACACACACACGGCCGCGCGCGCACACACTGCCAGCACGACCACAAACTCTTGATCACGTACACTATAACCACGTACGTACACGAACATGCACGTACACACACTATGTATGTACATTATTCACCATTAAGTATCAATATAGAAAAATAATTTAATAGATCTGAAAAAAATATATAATGATCGTTACAAACCATTAATGGCTGCCGTCCTCTCTTCCTCTTCTTCCTCTTGATTACACACAACACTATAGTCTTTTACTTACACGAAATATAACTACAGTAAATATCCAACCTTCGCATTAATTAGAGAGGTTTAAATGAGGTTTAAATGAGGTTTAAATAACACGTGGTTATACTGAGGCAAGTATCTAATTATGCTCAAATGAGGTTAAGTGATGGTTTAATGAGGGTATAGGGAGGTTTAAATAATATTAGTGAAGTTTTGATAATTGTAGCGAGGTTATAATGAGGTTTTAGTGAGGAATTAATGAGTTTTTAGTGAAGCCTTAGCGTAACAGCTCTCCTTACGAAGGTTGGGTACCCACTGAAGGCATTAGAGGGAGACCAACAGACGCCACATGCAGCATCGTTGTGATTGGTTCTCCCTTATCACGTGACTCGAGGCTCTTCTCTGATTGGCTGATGTAATTCTTTTTTCCATGCTTACCTACAAGAGAAGGAATAAAAAAATATACGAGAGATGTTATATACACTAATATACTAAAAGATAAAAGAAAATGGTCATCACAGAGCTTACATTACAATATAACAAACAAGAATACATCACATACAATATACAAGATACATTACATAGATGAAAAATGATGCGTGAACTACTTTGCACGCGGAAGGAAGCGGTACTGAGGCGGATCACTGTTTCTGCTACACTCGCTCACCTTAGCGCCCACTCCCGTCCACCCACCTACACCACCTTCACACCCACACTCACCCAATTCACTCCCTCACCCACCCACACGCCCATCCATTCACCCAAAATCACGCCCACCCGCTCACTCACACACCTCGCTATTCTACACGCCATGCAATGTTCACTAGGCTCGTATAAATTATTTCTATTTGATCTAATTTCACTATCAACTAACTATTCTTTCCTTCATAATACTTTCTTTATCTTACTGTTATATCTGTTCTCTCTGCCAACTGTCTGTCTGTCTGCCTGCCTGTCTGTCTGTCTGTCTGCCTGCCTGTCTGTCTGTCTGTCTGTCTGCCTTCCAGCTTAACATAACGCCACATGACCTTTGATGTCTAGCACTTAATTTACTGTATTAACATTAACTCACTTACTCTACACACTACTACTACTACTACTACTACATGATGTTCACCTTAATACCTGTGGACTAATTAATTACCTGTGTGGGTGGTGAATCGTCCAATTAGCGCCGCTCATATATTCCTCCGCTAATGTTATAAAAAAAAAAAAAAAGAGCTAAACTATAACTAAAACTAATAATAATAATAATAATAATAATAATAATAATAATAATGAATAATGAATAATAATACAACCAGTACTTGCATGTAAGAATGATCTTTATTTATTATCATCATATACTCGTAGAACTTATGGATTACATTTAAATAGCAACAGTAAAAATTAATTTCAGAATTATTCACAGCAAGTAAGTGGAACCGGCAGAGGGGGAGGGAGGGGGGTAAGGGGGGGGAGGGAGGGGGTAAGAGGTGGTTAGGATCGAGACGTCTTCAGGAGTAACTTGTATAAAGGTTCCAATCCTCTTTCAATGCATTTAGGATCAACCTCATGTAACCTTGGACGATAACTCTCTCTCTCTCTCTCTCTCTCACACACACACACACACACACACACACACACACACACACCTAGCAACAGTATAATGCATTAACTACATATTTGGCCACTGGATAAGGAATGCCCACCCCCCCTTCCCTCCTCCTCATAGACAACAAGTGGGGGGGGGAAGGAGGTAAAGTATGGAGGGAGGGAGGGAGGGATAACCACCTATACACATTCCCCCCCTCCCCCCCTTTCCTTCAATTCATCCTAACTCGCTTGTAACAAAAGAATGGCTTGTTATAAATATCATTAGTAGGCCTATTTTTTTTTCATCCCTAGGTCTATTTTGCTGTATTTTCCTTTTTGTATTATTGGTGACTTTCTGTTCCTTCATGAGTACGTATATACAAGATCTACCTGTCAGAATATCACCTGTTGATTGCCTGATTACCTGTCTAGATTCTGCCTCAGCTTGTCTTTCTTACCTGGCGATGCTATTACCTGGTCATTATCATCATTATCTTGTACCTTTGTCATCATCATCATCATCATCATCATTATCATTGTCATTATTATTATCATCGGAAGTGTTGTGTGTTGTCTTTTCATTTGTTTTTTCTTGTTTTGTTTGTATTTTTTTTTTGGGTGTGTTGGAGATTAAAGTTGATGCATAATTTTTTTTTTCTTTTTATAATTGTTGTTCTTCTTTCACTTCTTTTGTGTTTGTTTAAATGTTGTTTGTGGTCTCCTGTTTATGTGTGTGTGTGTGTGTGTGTGTGTGTGTGTGTGTGTGTGTGTGTGTGTGTGTGTGTGTGTGTGTGTGTGCATCTAGCTCTACACACACACACACACACACACACACACACAAAACTGATACAAAAAAACAGAAATAAACAACAAAAATAAACACACACACAATAACATCGCCCAGAAGACATAGAGAGAAAGATAAATATTAACAAGGAACATTTTCTTTATATAGATCACCTCCTGACCTGACCTGACCTGACCTGACCTGATCTGACCTCGCCTCACCCTCCCTCCCTCACCAACACAGACTAATTCCTCCCTTTCATCGGGGATACAAAACACTATCATCGTACTTACTTTGTTTACTTTCTTACTTGTTTGCTTTCTGTCTTTAAAAAATGAGCAGCTCTTATAGTAAAATATATCGCTGGTAAAAGTTAGTGAGCACGATGAAAGGTAACAGTGTGGAGAGGATCACCTGGTTACGTACACAGACGGACTGCCGCTCAGGTGCACACACACGTCTTCTCATGTGCGTTTTTTTTATTTATTTTTATTTTTTTATGTATTTTTTTTTCTTGTTCCCTGTACGTAATTTCTTTCTTTGGCCAATTGTCTTGTGTGTGTATGTGTGGCAACCCATTCAGACATTCACTTACATACATACATACACGCACGCACGCACGCACGCACACACACCCTCCCTCGCCACAACAACAAACACACGCACACAAGGCGTCGTGTGCACCACCGCGGCGGAGTCTGGGAAAAGATTATCATTATGCTTGACGGGCGTGACACCCCCCTGCCCCCCTCTACCCTCACGCCCACCGTAATACATGATCTGGGCGCCCCCCCCCCCCCCGACCCCCCCCTATACTCAGCACCCAGTTGTATCTGAGGTCACGGCCACCCACACGTGACCTTGCCCGCGGGGTCACGCCAGGTCCCTGAAGGCGCGTGAGCCCCGCCTGTTCATTACTTATTTGATTGTTGCCTTAACTTAGAAGGACGAGCGGCGAGCACGTCCCTGCACTCAAGATAACACATGTTTTGCTGCTTTTTTGAACACTATGAGGCGTGGGCGTGAGGAAGACCCCCCCCCTCCCACGCCTAAGAATTGCGACTGACCCAGAAAGAGGTGGCTGAGTGACGCCGCCCCCGGAGCCAGCTCACGACGCGGCCGAGGCGGTGCGGCGACGGCGGCGCTGACGACGGTGCGAGCGGCGACGTGACTTACTGCCTGTCCTGCCCTGCTGCTGCTGCTGCTGCTTCTGTGTGGGCGAGCCAGCGGGCGCCTCCTCGCCGCCCTGCGTGGAGGCTGGCACTTGGGGCGCCTCCGAGGTGGAGCTCACGATTTTAGGATTGAAGGTGATTGGACTCACATCCTGCGGGAGGCTGGAGGAGGAGGAGGAGGCGGCGGCGGCGGCTGGTGAGTGGTGGTGGCCGTGGAGGGGCGGTGAGAGGGCCAGGTGGGGGGGGTCAGCCCACTGCGGCGGCGGGGAGATAGGAGGCACGTCACCGTCGTCACTCAGAAGGGGAGTCTTGGACCTATGGCACTCGGCCGTATGTCAGACCTCCGTGGACGACTTTGGTCTCGACTTCCCGCGTCGGCGAGCCAGGGCGGAGGCGGCGACGGGACCAAGGTTAGGCGCGCGAGGACTGTGGTTGATGGCTCTGAAGGGGAGGAAGGGGAGGATGAGTATTGATGGGTAGGGTGAAGGGAAGGTAAGCAAGGGAGGGACAGGGTGATGGGGAGGAAGGTGATGGTGATGTAGTGGTGATGGTGATGATGGTGATGGTGATGTGGTGATGGTGTGACAGGTACAAACTCATCACACACAGGTAAACACTAGTAGTATAATGTGTTAGGTTACTACGTGTACCTGTGGAATTTAATAAGTGTACATGTGTGGTTGTTAGCGTAAATACCTGTGAATATACGAGAGAGAGAGAGAGAGAGAGAGAGAGAGAGAGAGAGAGAGAGAGAGAGAGAGAGAGAGAGAGAGAGAGAGAGAGAGAGAGTGTTGCAAAAATTACGTGTGATTGGCTGTCAAGGCGAGGCACGTCTGCATCATAAACACGTCTTCATTATTCATTCTACCGTGTGTGTGTGTGTGTGTGTGTGTGTGTGTTGTGTGTGTGTGTGTGTGTGTGTGTGTGTGTGTGTGTGTGTGTGTGTGTGTGTGTGTTGCAGGTGTGAGTAATACTAACAATTAAGTGTTATCTCCAACCATACCTGATGTCTTGTGTGTGGGAGGTAGCACGCAGTATATTACTTAAATTAAACTCACATTACAAACTAAATTACATAACTGGCATCTCAGACGATATAACAACCCATCCTATTGGCTATTAAGGGGAAAAAAATGAATATATATAACCAGATGATTTAATACTAAAACATTTTTTTCCCCCCTCATAACTAATTTCCTTGCAAAACAGATCAAGAAAAAACATTGGAATATATGATTATCTTATCTTATTCCTAGAC
>JAXIVD010007781.1:0-2500 GCA_036785275.1 Cancer borealis
CTACTACTACAGATACCTCCACCCCATGTTTATTTATTAAATAGACGAGGGCTCCACGAATTGGAGGTCAGTGGCCCCAACTCTGGTCGCCACTGACTGTGGCATCCAACCATATTACTACTACTTATCTACTATTTACTTAAATACAATACTTATTTACATATCTATATAACTATGTTGTCTACACTCTTATGTCACTCTCCACTACAGTGGTCTGGTAGTCCAGGCCAGCTGTATCGGTGGCTGTGGGGGCAGAGTATCGAGTACCCCTGAGACAAAGGAGACCTGAGCAGGGAGAAAGAGAGACGGCATCTCATCCAGGCGACAACGTGGCTCCTTGGCTGGTGCTTCTTTTCTGCGGTTATATCTGCTAGTCTTGAATAGAAGCACTTGGCCTTGGAGCCTATCCCGCCGGACGTGGTGAAGACCAAGGGCGTGAAGCTGCCCTGATCAACATGCAGAATCCTTTCCCCATATGCCCTGATTTTCTCCTGCTCATTCCTCTGGTGGGCAGTTTCCAGGGAGAGCTCTCGGTGGCAGGCGGCCATAGGATCGAAGATTCTGATGTCCATGAAGGCTCTCTGTCCTCTGGTCCAGAATCCACGAGCACTTATGTCCACCCGGGCCTCGTTGGCGGTGTTGGCCGTCCTGTACCGCATGTGTTCACCGTCCAGGGGAAGAAGAGTTGGTTCAGTGGAGACGTCGCGGCACACCTCCCTGAGCATGCTGGCCGTCACATCCCTCACCTCGTCGTGCCTGATGCACACGAATCCCCCCTTTTTACAGGTCATGGTGTGGTTGACATTGTTCGGGGATCCACATGCACAGGTGTTGGGAATTCCCTCCACTGGCCAGCCATACCTCAGAGCAATGGCATCTACAAATTCTTGTTTGTTAAGGCTGAAGCCTTTTGCTCTGATAGGCAGGCATGTTAGCCAGTTGGAAGCTCCCGTTTCCTGTGCAGTGTGAATTTTCCTCACGGTATCCGCTGGCAGGATGTATTTTAGCTGTTCCAACATTTCCCCTTGTGCTCTTTGCCTGTTTCTTGAGATGTTTTTTCTTAGCTCCAAGATCGCATTTTGGTCTGTTTCACCATGTGCGTCTTGAGCTACGATTTTTTCAGTGAGGGATCTGGTGAGGTTGATGGAGTTTAAATTCTCTTCATCGGCCAGTGTCTCAGGGGATGTGATCCCAATCCCACCCAGTCTTGGTGGAAGTGTCAGCAACGTCCTCTCGTCCTCCCCCAGGACGCGGGATCTCATCAGCGCTGGTAGAAAGGTGTTCCTGATGGAGTTTTCCAGGGGTCTGAGGAGAGGGCTGATGCCTGGGATGGTGCGCATGACAAAGCTCCATCGGTGTTGTAGGCCATGCGTGAATGCTGAGTAGGCTGCGTGTGGTTCTGTCCTGGCCATGTCAGACAGGACTTCCACCTCATTCACCCACTCCGACACTTTCTCCCCAACATACTTCTCCTTGAACTCCGCTGTTCCAATTACTGCACCCAAATGTCGCTGTCCGTCCTTTGTCACAATGACCCCACTGCCATTGAACTGTTCCATCGCAGTGTTATAATGTTCGGGTTTAACAATAAGGACGGACTTGATGGCGTTGGGTGTGTATCCTATCGTAGGGCCATTGTCATTTACAAGGTTCCACCACCCCTTCAAGTCTGCAATTTTCCCTGCCCCTGACAGGTCATCTGCGTATGCCACTTGCTTCACATGTGTTTTTTCATACGCAATCACATCTTGAAGCACTGATAAGCCCAGAGCATACATTGCCATGGCCACTGGATCACCTTGTGTTGTTCCCTCCATGGATTTCAAAACCTTAACCTTAACACTACTATTGCTATTATCACTTATGTACAAATCTGAAGGATCACTGTATGTGTTCTCAACATATGTCGCAAGTGATGGACATTTCGCTCGAATGTTGTGAAGCATTGTCTTTCTGTTAATAGTGTTAAATGCATTTTTGGCGTCCACTAACAGCATCGCTTCACATTCATCCTGGCCAAAAATCTTCCTCATGGCGTGGATGGCCGCTTCCCCGCTTCCCATCTTGCTGTTTCTTCCTCCGTTCGCCCTTTCCATACCGAATTCCTCCTCTCATTTTGCTCCACACCAAGGTTCAGCTGGGGCACGTCATGTCGTGGCGGCGGTGGAGCACGCGGTGATGATGACGGTGATGGTGGTGGCGGGCTGTCCGTCACTCTTGTGTTCCTCTGTCTTCCATCCTGTTGATCTTGATCTTCATCCTGGGGCTGCTGGCTGTCACCTAGTTCCTCATCTTCCCTCTCCCCGCCCTGGTCTCGTCCCAGGGGGTTTTGACACTCATTACCCTTTCTGCAGTTGATACATTTTCTGTTTTGCTTCGCACATTTACAGTTTATACATTTGTGAACATGTTTCGCACACTGACAACATGTTCTTGGAGCTTGTGAACCAGACATTTTATACTAAGCATTATTCTATATCCATAGAGAGAGAGAGAGAGA
>JAXIVD010007782.1:0-19182 GCA_036785275.1 Cancer borealis
AGATAGGTTAAAGGCAGGAGATATAATCTCTTCGGTCTTTCTTTAAAATTCTAAAAAGAGAAAAAGTTTCTGGAGTTATTTTTAAAGTGAGGGTAGTTGTGTTCGATATAACCTAAATTTTTAAAGGTTTAAATAAGGTGTAAATATCTTTAAGTTTTATAAAGTTTAGTTTAAAGAGAGGCAAAGAGATTATTATAAAATAGGGTTGTTTAAGGGGGTTTAGATAAATAACAAGGGGTTTATTTAAGAGTTAAGCTATAGTTTTATTTAGGTTCTAGGTATATTAAACGGTTATACGATTGTGTATAAACTTTTAAAATTAAGTTGTAATTTTTATTAATCTGAGAGGATTCTATAAACATTTAGTAGTAGGTCTTTGTCACCCTTTAAAATAAAATTTGAATTAATTTTTAACTTATAAATTTAATATTATAGGGTTTAAAGGTAATTTTTTAAGGTTAAAGGTCAGTAGTTTAGGTTAGTTCCATATTAAGGTTTAAAAATTAAGGGCGAATCTGGTTGTAAAGGTAAATTAAAAGGCCTTTAAGAAGGGGGTGGGAGTTTTACCTTTAAAAGGTTTGAGGGGCTTATACGGCATAAAGGTTTATTAGTTGTTTAAAAAGGTTAGGGTTTTATACAGGGGGGTAACTTAAAAAGAGTTATTACTATTAAAAAGAAAATTAGGGGATTCCTGGCAGGTTAAAAATTAAATCGTTGTGTTTTAAGGACTTTAAAAATTTTATTTAATTAAAAATAAATCGAAAGGTAGTTTTATAAACGGGGAGTTTTCTAAATTCGGTTAAAATTTTTAAGGGGGTTCTTGTAGTTTATAGTCTAACTTTAAATTTATTTTAAAGGTTGTTATTTTTTTAAATTACAAAAAGTAATACCCAACAAAATTATATAGCCTCCTTGAAAATTAGGGTCTTTAAAGTAAAATAATTTTAAGAGGAGGGTTATTTTTTAATGTTTAGGCACTTTAAAATTAATTTTTTAATCTTTAAGGGAATTAGATGAGATTGGTGAAGGGTTGAAATTTTAAGGGGTTTAAGGTAGTTTGTTATTAAGATGGGTTAAAGGTCTTTCTAAAGAAAGGCTTTTAGGTCCCTAGGTTGAAATAACAGTTTTATAAGGTTTATTAATCGGTTTAAGACCGGCGGTTGAATTTTTATATCAGTGAAGTAAGGGTGTAGAGTTTGGGTAACCGGTTTTAAAAAAACTGAAGAGTGAGGAAAGGTAGTTTAAATTGAAGCTCTGATTTAAAGGGTAGAAAGTTAGTCTAAATTAAGGAGTTAAAATCAAGGTAAAATTTATTTTTATAGGTTAAAGTAAGAGGAGAAGGTTGTAGGTTAATCTTTACTTTTATGTTCTTTTTTTAGATTATTTAAAATTTAGCTAATTAAAAAGTAAACTATAAAAAAATAGTTTTAAGAGAGAGAGGTTAATAGAATTCTTTAAAGTCTCTTAAAATTTATTAAGCAAAAGCTCTTGTATCTAAGTAGTGAATAAATTTCTCTTATAAACCTATTTTGAGGACCGTAACTATTTTTTTCTTTATAAAGAGAAAAAACGGGGGCTAATAAATTTATACACACATTTATTAAAATAATAAATTTAAAATAAAAATAATATAGAAAAGGAGATTTGTTTTTAAATAGTGGGAACTTTTATTTTATAGTTGGGAGTAATAGAAATAATTCCCGCGGGTCTCTGGAGCTCCCAGCAGGAAGAGAGAAAGAAACCCGCGGGAATTATTTCTTAGTGGAGGGTAAATTGTACTTGATAGACTAGCGAGTTGTATGATATTTAAAAGTAGAAAAACAAATATCTTTAAATTTTTTTCTTCTAAAATTTTAACTTAAAGAAAAAATTAAAAGGGTTATTAGATAATTCAGATCACTAAGAAGCTATTTAGATAAAGTGAAGATAATTATTTATTTTAAATTAAATTATAATTTTTATTAAATTTAGAGGATTATATAGACATTTAGTAGTGGGTCATCATTATATAATTAATTCTTAAAATAAAACTTGAGTTAACCTTATCTTAATGAATTCAATTTTATAAAATTTAAGAGGACAGGGAGTTAGATAAATAACAAGGGGTTTTATTTAAGAATTAAGCCATAGTTTTTATTTAGGCTACAGGTGTGTTAAAGGTTATATATTATGTATAAACTTTTAAAATTAAGTTGTAATTTTTATTAATTTGAGAGGATTTTATAGACATTTAGTGTAGGTCTTCGCTTCACCTTTAAAATAAAATTTGAATTAATTTTTGACCTATAAATTTAAAAATATTATAAGGTTTAATAGGTCGGGGAGCTTAATCAGTTAAATTTTTAGAGGGTTATCTTTTCTTTGGGGTTTATTTTAAATTTAAGGGTAATGATTTAAAAATTTATAAAAGCAAAAAAAATTTTAGGGGGAGAGGTTGGTAAGT
Organism: Cancer borealis; assembly: GCA_036785275.1. Classification (NCBI taxonomy): domain Eukaryota; kingdom Metazoa; phylum Arthropoda; class Malacostraca; order Decapoda; family Cancridae; genus Cancer; species Cancer borealis. Next base: position 2,444 of record JAXIVD010007782.1, read on the forward strand.
GTTTCTTAAATTTGTTTTAAATTTTTTTAAAGGGTTATTGTACCGGTAGTGGTAATCTTATTAAATTTATTTTAGGGTTATTTTAAGGAAAAAGAGAGGTTTATTAAATTTATATGGGATTTGGAGTAGAGCAATTTAAAAAAAAGGAGGGTTAAAAGATCTTAGATAATTGGATTCTTTATTTTATATAGGGGGAGGCGGAATAGCTCCTGGTTCTTTGGTATCCCCAGTAGAAGAGAGGAGAGCTATAGGTTATTTCTTAAGGGACAGGAGTTGCATTTCAGGGGGTTAATTTACATAAGATTTTTAATAGAGGTGAGTATTTTTAAATTTTCTATTTTGTAAGGTTAGGTAAAAGAGAGAGTTAAGGGTTGTTAGAAAACAAGGTTATTATTTATGAGTTTTTATAAATAAAGAGAAGAGAGATTTTTTAAGTTTAAAAGTTGTAATTTTTATTAAGATTAAAAGGTTTATAAGGCGTGTTAGTAATAGGTTATTATATAATAAATTCTTAAATAAAACTTGAAGTTAATTTCTGGTCTTATACAAGATTTAATGTAACAGGTTTCAAGGTAATTTTAATAGGTTAAAATTCTAAAGGGGTTGCAGAGAGGTTAGAAGTAATTAATTAAGAGTAAAGTAGAGATTAAGGTTTAAAGGTATTATTAAGAAAAGGAAACGCGTTAAGGTCAGCTAGATTTTAATGGTTTTCAAAGCTTAGGTAGAAGTTAAGTTTTGTAAGGTTAGGAAGACTTTAAAATTAATTTTTTAATCTTTAAGGGAATTAGACGAGATTGGTGAAGGGTTAAAGTTAAAGGGGTTTTAGGTTTTAAGGTAGTTTGTTATTAAGGTGAGTTAAAGGGCTTTCTAAAGAAAGGCCTTTAGGTTTCTAGGTTTGAAATAAAAGTTTTATAAGGTTTATTAATCGGTTTTTAAGACTGGTGGTTGAATTTTATATTAGTGAAACGAGGGTGTAGAGTTTGGGTAGAGGGTTTTAAAGAAACTGAAGAGTGGGGAAAGGTAGTTTAAATTAGATCTCTGATTTAAAGGGTAGAAAGTTAAGTTTAAATGAGGAGTTAAAATCAAGGTAAAATTTATTCTTATAGGTCAAAGTAAGAGGAGAGGTTGCAGGTTATCTTTACTTTTAATGTTCTTTTTTTAGTTTATTTTAAAATTTAGTTAATTAAAAAGTAAATTAAAAAAATAGTTTTAAGAGAGAGGTTAATAGAATTCTTTAAAAATCTCTTAAAATTTATTAAGTAAAAAGCTCTTGTATCTAGGTAATGGATAAATTTCTTTTATAAACCTACTTTGAGGCCCGTAATTATTTTTCCTTTATAAAGAGAAAAAACGGGGCTTAATAAATTTATATATACACATTTATTTAAAATAATAAATTTAAATAGAAATAATATAGAAAAGGAGATTTGTTTTTAAATAGTGGGAACTTTTATTTTATAGTTGGGAGTAGCAGAAATAATTCCCGTGGGTCTCCTGAGCTTCCAGTAGGAAGAGAGAAAGAAAACCCACGGGAGTTACTTTTTAATGAGAAATAAATTGTATTAAATAGACTGGCGAGCCGTGTGGTATTAAAAAGTAGAAAAACAAATATCTTTAAATTTTCTATTTTGTAAAATTTTAATTTAAAGAAAAAATTAAAAGGGTTATTAGATAATTTAGGTCACACTAAGAGGCTACTTAGATAACGTGAAGACAATTATTTAAAATTAAATTATAATTTTTATTAAATTTAGAGGATTATATAGACATTTAGTAGTGGGTCATCTTTATAAAATTAACTCTTAAAATAAAACTTGAGTTAACCTTATCTTAATGAATTTAATTTTATAAACTTGAAGGGGGCAGGGAGTTAGATAAGTAACAAGGGGTTTATTTTAAGAATTAAGCTATAGTTTTTATTTAGGCTACAGGTGTATTAAAGGTTATACACTATGTATAAACTTTTAAAATTAAGCTGTAATTTTTATTAATTTGAGAGGATTTATAGATATTTAGTAGTAGGTCTTTGCTATACCTTTAAAATAAAATTTGAATTAATTTTTGACCTATAAATTTAATATTATAAGGTCTAATAAGCCGGGAGTTAACCAGTTAAATTTTTTAGGGAATATCTTTCTTTTAGGGTTTATTTTAGATTTAAGGTGTGATTTTAAAAATTTTTAAAGGGTTATTGTAACCTAGGGGTAATGATAATTTTATTAAATTTATTTTAGGGTTATTTTAAGGAAAAAGAGAGGTTTATTAAATTTATATGGGATTTGGAAGTAGAGCAATTTTAAAAAAAGAGGTTAAAAGATCTTTAGATAATTGGATTCTTTATTTTATAGGGGGAGGAGGAATAATCCTTGGTTTTTTGGTACTCTTAATAGAAGAGAGGAGAGCTATAGGTTATTTTTTAAGGAATAGGAGTTGCGTTTCAGGGGATTAGTTTGTATGAGATTTTTAACAGGGGCGAGTATCTTTAAATTTTCTATTTTGTAAAGGTTAGGTAAAAGAGAGAGTTAAGGGCTGTTAGAAAACAAGGTTGTTATTAATGAGTTTTTATAAACAAAGAGAAGAGATATTTTTTAAGTTAAAAGTTGTAATTTTATTAAGGATTAAAAGGTTTAATAAGACATTAGTAATAAGGTTATTATATAATAAATTCTTAAATAAAACTTGAAGTTAATTTCTGGTTTTATATAAAATTTAATGAAACAGGTTTCAAGGTAATTATAGGTTAAAATTTTAAAGGGGTTGCAGAGAGGTTAGAAGTAATTAATTAAGAGTAAAGTAGAGATTAGGGTTTAAAGGTGTTATTAAGAAAAGGAAACGTGTTAAGGTTAGCTAGATTTTAATGATTTTTCAAGGCTTAGATAGAAGTTAAGTTTTGTAAGGTTAGGGAGACTTTAAAATTAATTTTTTAATCTTTAAGGGAATTAGACGAGAGTTGGTGAAGGGTTTGAAGTTAAAGGAGCTTAGGTTTTAAGGTAGTTTATTATTAAGATGGGTTAAAGGTCTTTCTAAAGAAAGGCCTTTAGGTTTCTAGGTTTGGAATAAAAGTTTTATAAGATTTATATTAATCGGTTTAAAGACCGGCGGTTGGATTTTTATATTAGTGAAGTAAGGGTGTAGAGTTTGGGTAGTCGGTTTTAAAGAAACTGAAGAGTGGGGAAAGGTAGTTTAAATTGAAGCTCTGATTTAAAGGGTTAGAAAGTTAGTTTAAGTTTGAGGAGTTAAAATCAAGGTAAAATTTATTTTTATAGGTGAAAGTAAGAGGAGAAGGTTATCTTTACTTTTATGTTCTTTTTTTAGCTCATTTAAAAATTTAGCTAATTAAAAAGTAGATTAAAAACAGGTTTAAGAGAGAGAGGTTAATAGAATTCTTTAAAATTTCTTAAAATTTATTAAGCAAAAGCTCTTGTATTTAGGTAGTGAATAAACTTCTCTTATAAATCTATTTTGAGGATTATAATTATTTTTTTCTTTATAGAAAGAAAAACGGGGGCTAATAAATTTGTATATATATAATAAATTTAAATAAAAATAATATAGAAAGGAGATTTGTTTTTAAATAGCGGGAACTTTTATTTTATAGCTGGGAATTATTTCTTAATGAGAAATAAATTGTATTTAATTAGACTGGCGAGCCGTATAGTATTTAAAAGAAGAGAAACAAATATCTTTAAATTTTCCACCCTTGTAAAATTTCAATTTAAAGAAAAACTATAAAAGGGTTATTAGATAGTTTAGGTCACTAAGGAGCTATTTAGATAAAGTGAAGACAATTATTTATTTTAAACTAAATTATAATTTTTATTAAATTCAGAGGATTATATAGATATCTAGTAGTGGGTCATCTTTATATAATTAATTCTTAAAATAAAACTTGAGTTAATTTTATCTTAATGAATTTAATTTTATAAAATTTAATAGGACAGGGAGTTAGCTGACTACAAAAATTTTTAAAGATAGTTATAGGGCCAGGGAGGATGACTTGAAAAGTAAGGAGTAGTATTTATTAAGAGAAGATTATAAAAAGAAGAAAAAGAGGTTGGGTTTAAGTTTAATTTTTAAATAATTTTTGTAAGAAATTTAAGGGGGTTAAGTTAGGGGGTTAAGGTAATTTTTAAGGTTAAGGGTTAGCAGTTTAGGTTAGTTAAATATTAGGGTTTAAATTGAGGGTGAATGTGGTTATAAAGGTAAATTAAAGGTATTTAAGAAGGGGGCGGGAGTCCTACTTTTTTAAAAAGTTTAAGGGGTTGTGTGGTTTAAGGGTTTGTTAATTGTTTAAAAAGGTTAGGGTTTATACAGGCGGTTAAATTAAAAAAGAGTTATTACTATTAAAAAGAAAGTTGGAGGATTTTCTCATAGGTTTAAAATTAAATTGTTGTGTTTTTAAGGATTTTAAAAATTTTAGTTAATTAAAAATAAATTAAAAGGTAGTTTTATTAAAGGGGATTATCTAAATTCGGTTAAATTTTTTAAGGGAATTCTTGTAGTTAGGTAGTTTAATAATTTAGTTTTAAGTTTATTTTAAAGGGTTTGTTATCTTTTTAAAGTTACAAAAAGTAATATTTAATAAAATTATATAGGCCCTTTGAAAATTAGGGTTTTAAAAGTTAAAATAATTTTAAGAGAGGGTTATTTTTTAATGATTAAGGACTCTTACATACGGGTTAAGGGTAGTTGTGTTCGACCTAAACCGAATTTTTAAAGGTTTAAATAAGGTGTAAATATCTTTAAGTTTTGTAAAGTTTAGTTTAAAGAGAAGAGACTATTATAAAATAAGGTTGTTTAAGGAGTTCTTAGACAAATAATAAGGGGTTTATTTATTTAAGAATTAAGCTATAGTATTTATTTAGGCTACAGGTGTGTTAAAGGCTATACATTATGTATAAGCTTTTAAACTAAGTTGTAATTTTTATTAACCTAAGAGGATTTTATAGACATTTAGTAGTAGGTCTTTGCTATAACTTTAAAAATAAAATTTGAATTAATTTTTGACTTATAAATTTAATATTGTAAGGTTTAATAGGCCGGGGAGCTAACCAGTTAAATTTTTAGGGGGGTTATCTTTTCTTTGGGGTTTATTTTAAATTTAAGGCACGATTTTAAAAATTTATAAAGGTAAAAAATTTTAGGAGGAGAGGTTGGTAGGTGTTTCTTAAATTTGTTTTAAATTTTTTAAAGGGTTATTTGTACTCGGGTAGTGATAATCTTATAAAATTTATTTTAGGGTTATTTTAAGGAAAAAGAGAGGTTTATAAAATTTATATGGGATTTGGAAGTAGAGCAATTTTTAAAAAAAGGGGGCTAAAAGACCTTAGATAATTGGATTCTTTATTTTATAGGGGGGAGTAGGAATAATCCTTGGTTCTTTGGTACCCTGGGTAGAAGAGAGGAGAGTTGTAGGTTATTTCTTAAGGGGCAGGAGTTGTATTTCAGGGGTTAGTTTATATAAGATTTTTAATAGAGGTGGGTATTTTTAAATTTTCTATTTTGTAAAGGTTAAGGTAAAAGAGAGAGTTAAGGGCTGTTGAAAATAAGGGTTGTTATTAATGAGTTTTTATAAACAAAGAGAAGAGAGATTCCTTAAGTTTAAAAGTTGTAATTTTTACCCAGGATTAAAAGGTTTATAAGACGTTGGTAATAGGTTATTATATAATAAATTTTTAAATAAAACTTGAAGTTAATTTCTGGTTTTATATAAAATTTAATGTAACAGGTTTCAAGGTAATCAATAGGTTAAAATTCTAAAGGGGTTGCAAAGAGGTTAGAAGTAATTAATTAAGAGTAAAGTAGAGATTAGGGTTTAAAGGCATTATTAAGAAAAGGAAACGCGTTAAGGCTAGTTAGATTTTAATGGTTTTTCAAAGCTTAGGTAGAAGTTAAGTTTTGTGGGGTTAGGAAGACTTTAAAATTAATTTTTTAATCTTTAAGGGAATTAGACGAGATTGGTGAAGGGTTAAAATTAAAGGGGGTTTAAGGTAGTTTGTTATTAAGGTGAGTTAAAGGTCTTTCTAAAGAAAGGCCTTTAGGTTCCTAGGTTGAAATAACAATTTTATAAGGTTTATTAATCGGTTTAAGACCGGTGGTTGAATTTCTATATTAGTGAAGTAAGGGTGTAGAGTTTGGGTAGGTGGTTTTAAAGAAACTGAAGAGTGGAGAAAGGTAGTTTAAACCGAAGCTCTGATTTAAAGGGTAGAAAGTTAGTTTAAATTAAGGAGTTAAAATTGAGGTAAAATTTATTTTTATAGGTTAAAGTAAGAGGAGAAGGTTATCTTTACTTTTATGTTCTTTTTTTTAGATTATTTAAAAATTTAGCTAATTAAAAAGTAAATTAAAAAATAGTTTTAAGAGAGAGGTTAATAGAATTCTTTAAAGTCTCTTAAAATTTATTAAGCAAAAAGCTCTTGTATCTAGGTAGTGAATAAATTTCTCTTATAAACCTATTTTGAGGACCGTAATTATTTTTTTCCTCTATAAAGAGGAAAAAACGGGGGGCGGGCTAATAAATTTATATATACATTTATTAATATAATAAATTTAAATAAAAATAATATAGAAAAGAAGATTTGTTTTTAAATAGCGGGAACTTTTATTTTATAGTTGGGAGTAGTAGAAATAATTCCCGCGGGTCTCTGGAGCTCCCAGCAGGAAGAGAGAAAGAGAAAGAGCTGGGAATTATTTCTTAGTGAGAAATAAATTGTATTTAATAGACTGGCGAGCCGTATAGTATTTAAAAGTAGAAAAACAAATATCTTTAAATTTTTCTTTTTTGTAAAATTTTAATTTAAAGAAAAAACTAAAAGGGTTATTAGATAATTTAAGTCACTAAGAAGCTATTTAGATAAAGTGAAGACAATTATTTATTTTAAATTAAATTATAATTTTTATTAAATTTAGAGGATTATATAGACATTTAGTAGTGGGTCATCATTATATAATTAATTCTTAAAATAAAACTTGAGTTAACCTTATCTTAATGAATTTAATTTTATAAAATTTAAGAGTACAGGGAGTTAGATAAATAACAAGGGACTCGTTTAAGAATTAAGCTATAGTTTTTATTTAGGTTACAGGTGTGTTAAAAGGTTATATATTATGTATAAACTTTTAAAATTAAGTTGTAATTTTTATTAATCTGAGAGGATTTTATAGATATTTAGTGTAGGTTTTTGCCATACCTTTAAAATAAAATTTGAATTAATTTTTGACCTGTAAATTTTAAAATAGTATAAGGTTTTTAATAGGTCGGGGAGTTAACCAGTTAAATTTTAGGGGGTTATCTTTCTTTTGGGGTTTATTTTAAATTTAAGGTATAATTTAAAAACTTATAAAGGTAAAAAATTTAAGGGGGAGAGGTCGGTAGGTGTTTCTTAGATTTGTTTTAAGTTTTTTAAAGGGTTATTGTATTGATAGTGATAATCTTATTAAATTTATTTTAGGGTTATCTTAGGGAAAAAGAGAGATTTATTAAATTTATATGGGATTTGGGAGTAGAGCAATTTTAAAAAAAGGGGGGGGGTTAAAAGACTTTAGATAATTGGGTTCTTTATTTTATAGGGGGAGGAGGAATAATTCCTGGTTTTTGGTATCCCCGGTAGAAGAGAGGAGAGCTATAGGTTATTTCTTAGGGGACAGGAGTTGCATTTCAAGGGGGTTAGTTTGTATAAGATTTTTAATAGAGGCGAGTATTTTTAAATTTTCTATTTTGTAAAGGTTAGGTAAAAAGAGAGTTAAGGGCTGTTAGAAAACAAGGTTGTTATTAATGGGTTTTTATAAACAAAGAGAAGAGAGATTTTTTAAGGTTTAAAGTTGTAATTTTTATTGAGGATTAAAAGGTTTAATAAAACGTTAGTAATAAGGTTATTATATAATAAATTTTTAAATAAAACTTGAAGTTAATTTCTGGCCTTATATAAAATTTAATGAAACAGGTTTCAAGGTAATTAATAGGTTAAAATTTTAAAGGGGTTGCAGAGAGGTTAGAAGTAATTAATTAAGAGTAAAGTAGAGATTAGGGTTTAAAGGTGTTATTAAGAAAAGGAAACGCGTTAAGGCCAGTTAGATTTTAATGATTTTTCAAAGCTTAGGTAGAAGTTAAGTTTTGTAAGGTTAGGGAGACTTTAAAATTAATTTTTTAATCTTTAAGAGAATTAGAGGAGATTGGTGAAGGGTTGAAGTTAAAGGGGTTTAGGTTTAAGGTAGTTTGTTATTAAGACGGGTTAAAGGTCTTTCTAAAGAAAGGCCTTTAGGTTTCTAGATTTGAAATAAAAGTTTTATAAGGTTTGTTAAGAGGTTTAAGACTGGTGGTTGAATTTTTGTATTAGTGAAGTAAGGATGTAGAGTTTGGGTAGCCGGTCTTAAAGAAACTGAAGAGTGGGGAAAGGTAGTTTAAATTGAAGCTCTGATTTAAAGGGTAGAAAGTTAGTTTAAATTAAGGAGTTAAAATTGAGGTAAAATTTATTTTTATAGGTTAAAGTAAGAGGAGAAGGTTATCTTTACTTTTATGTTCTTTTTTTTAGATCATTTAAAAATTTAGCTAATTAAAAAGTAAATTAAAAATAGTTTTAAGAGAGAGAGGTTAATAGAATTCTTTAAAGTCTCTTAAAATTTATTAAGCAAAAAGCTCTTGTATCTAGGTAGTGAATAAATTTCTCTTATAAACCTATTTTGAGGATCTTAATTATTTTTCCTCTATAAAGAGGAAAAAACGGGGCCTAATAAATTTATATACACATTTATTAAAATAATAAATTTAAATAAAAATAATATAGAAAAGGAGATTTGTTTTTAAATAGCGGGAACTTTTATTTTATAGTTGGGAAGTAGTAGAAATAATTCCCGCGGGTCTCTGGAGCTTCCAGCAGGAAGAGAGAAAGAGCTGGGAGTTATTTCTTAGTGAGAAATAAATTGTATTTAATAGACTGGCGAGCCGTATAGTATTTAAAAGTAGAAAAACAAATATCTTTAAATTTTCTTTCTTGTAAAATTTTAATTTAAAGAAAAAACTAAAAGGGTTATTAGATAATTTAGGTCACTAAGAAGCTATTTAGATAAAGTGAAGACAATTATTTAAATTAAATTATAATTTTTATTAAATTTAGAGGATTATATAGACATTTAGTAGTGGGTCATCATTATATAGTTAATTCTTAAAATAAAACTTGAGTTAACCTTATCTTAATGAATTTAATTTTATAAAATTTAAGAGGACAGGGAGTTAGATAAATAACAAGGGACTCGTTTAAGAATTAAGCTATAGTTTTTATTTAGGTTACAGGTGTGTTAAAAGGTTATATATTATGTATAAACTTTTAAAATTAAGTTGTAATTTTTATTAATCTGAGAGGATTTTATAGACATTTAGTGTAGGTTTTTGCCACACCTTTAAAATAAAATTTGAATTAATTTTTGACCTATAAATTTTAAAATATTATAAGGTTTTTAATAGGTCGGGGAGTTAACCAGTTAAATTTTAGGGGGGGGGGGGGTTATCTTTCCTTTGGGGTTTATTTTAAATTTAAGGTATGATTTAAAAATTTATAAAGGTAAAAAATTTAAGGGGGAGAGGTGTTGGTAGGTGTTTCTTAGATTTGTTTTAAGTTTTTAAAGGGTTATTGTACTGATAGTGATAATCTTATTAAATTTATTTTAGGGTTATCTTAAGAAAAAGAGAGATTTATTAAATTTATATGGGATTTGGGAGTAGAGCAATTTTAAAAAAAGGGGGAAGGGGTTAAAAGACTTTAGATAATTGGGTTCTTTATTTTATAGGGGGAGGAGGAATAATTCTTGGTTTTTGGTACCCCCGGTAGAAGAGAGGAGAGCTATAGGTTATTTCTTAGGGGACAGGAGTTGCATTTCAGGGGGTTAGTTTGTATAAGATTTTTAATAGAGGTGAGTATTTTTAAATTTTCTATTTTGTAAAGGTTAGGTAAAAAAGAGAGTTAAGGGCTGTTAGAAAACAAGGTTGTTATTAATGAGTTTTTATAAACAAAGAGAAGAGAGATTTTTTAAGTTTAAAGTTGTAATTTTTATTAAGGATTAAAAGGTTTAATAAAACGTTAGTAATAAGGTTATTATATAATAAATTTTTAAATAAAATTTGAAGTTAATTTCTGGCCTTATATAAAATTTAATGAAACAGGTTTCAAGGTAATTAATAGGTTAAAATTCTAAAGGGGTTGTAGAGAGGTTAGAAGTAATTAATTAAGAGTAAAGTAGAGATTAGGGTTTAAAGGTGTTATTAAGAAAAGGAAACGCGTTAAGGCCAGCTAGATTTTAATGATTTTTTAAAGCTTAGGTAGAAGTTAAGTTTTGTAAGGTTAGGGAGACTTTAAAATTAATTTTTTAAGCTTTAAGGGAATTAGATGAGATTGGTGAAGGGTTGAAGTTAAAGGGGTTAGGTTTAAGGTAGTTTGTTATTAAGATGGGTTAAAGGTCTTTCTAAAGAAAGGCCTTTAGGTTTCTAGATTTGAAATAAAAATTTTATAAGGTTTGTTAAGAGGTTTTAAGACTGGTGGTTGAATTTTTGTATTAGTGAAGTAAGGATGTAGAGTTTGGGTAGCCGGTCTTAAAGAAATTGAAGAGTGGGGAAAGGTAGTTTAAATTGAAGCTCTGATTTAAAGGGTAGAAAGTTAGTTTAAGTTTGAGGAGTTAAAATCAAGGTAAAATTTATTTTTATAGGTTAAAGTAAGAGGAGAAGGTTATCTTTACTTTTATGTTCTTTTTTTAGCTTATTTAAAAATTTAGTTAATTAAAAAGTAGATTAAAAAATAGTTTTAAGAGAGAGAGGTTAATAGAATTCTTTAAAATCTCTTAAATTTTATTAAGCAAAAGCTCTTGTATTTAGGTAGTGAATAAATTTTTCTTATAAATCTATTTTGAGAACTATAATTATTTTTTTCCTTTATAGAAAGAAAAAACGGGGCTAATAAATTTGTATATATATATATGTATATAAAAATAATAAATTTAAATAAAAATAATATAGAAAGGAGATTTGTTTTTAAATAACGGGAACTTTTATTTTATAGTTGGGAATTATTTCTTAATGAGAAATAAATTGTATCTAATTAGACTGGCGAGTCGTATAGTATTTAAAAGAAGAGAAACAAATATCTTTAAATTTTCCACCTTGTAAAATTTCAATTTAAAGAAAAACTATAAAAGGGTTATTAGATAATTTAGGTCACTAAGGAGCTATTTAGATAAAGTGAAGACAATTATTTATTTAAAACTAAATTATAATTTTTATTAAAACTCAGAGGATTATATAGATATTTAGTAGCGGGTCATCTTTATATAATTAATTCTTAAAATAAAACTTGAGTTAATTTTATCTTAATGAATTTAATTTTATAAAATTTAATAGGACAGGGAGTTAGCTGACTACAAAAATTTTTAAAGGTAGTTATAGGGTCAGGGAGGATGACTTGAAAAGTAAGGAGTAGTATTTATTAAGAGAAGGTTATAAAAAGAAGGAAAAGAGGTTGGGTTTTAAGTTTAATTTTTAAATAATTTTTGTAAGAAATTTAAGGAGGTAAAGTTAGGGGGTTAAGGTAATTTTTTAAGGTTAAGGGTTAGCAGTTTAGGTTAGTTAAATATTAGGGTTTAAATTGAGGGTGAATATGGTTATAAAGGTAAATTAAAGATCTTTAAGAAGGGGGCGGGAGTCCTACTTTTTTAAAAGGTTTAAAAGGGGTTGTGTGGTTTAAGAGTTTGTTAATTGTTTAAAAAGGTTAGGGTTTTATACAGGCGGTTAAATTAAAAGAGAGTTATTGCTATTAAAAAGAAAGTTGGAGGATTTTCTTACGGGTTTAAAATTAAATTGTTGTGTTTTTTAAGGGTTTAAAAATTTTAGTTAATTAAAAATAAATTTAAAGGTAGTTTTATTAAAGGGGGTTTCTAAATTCGGTTAAATTTTTTAAGGGAATTCTTGTAGTTAGGTAGTTTAATAATTTAGTTTTAAGTCTATTTTAAAAGAGTTTGTTATCTTTTTAAAGTTACAAAAAGTAATATTTAATAAAATTATATAGGCCCTTTGAAAATTAGGGTTTTAAAAGTAAAATAATTTTAAGAGAGGGTTATTTTTTAATGATTAAGGACTCTTACCTACGGGTTAAGGGTAGCTGTGTTCGATGTAAACCGAATTTTTAAAGGTTTAAATAAGGTGTAAATATCTTTAAGTTTTGTAAAGTTTAGTTTAAAGAGAAGAGATTACTATAAAATAAGGTTGTTTAAGGAGTCCTTAGATAAATAATAAGGGGTTTATTTATTTAAGAATTAAGCTATAGTATTTATTTAGGCTATAGGTGTGTTAAAAGGTTGAACACTATGTATAAACTTTTAAAATTAAGTTGTAATTTTTATCAACCTAAGAGGATTTTATAGACATTTAGTAGTAGGTCTTTGCTATAGCTTTAAAAATAAAATTTGAATTAATTTTTGACTTAAAATTTAATATTGTAAGGTTTAACAGGCCGGGGAGTTAACCAGTTAAATTTTTAGGGGGGTTATTTTTCCTTTGGGGTTTATTTTAAATTTAAGGTGCGATTTTAAAAATTTTATAAAGGTAAAAAATTTTAGGGGGAGAGGTTGGTAGGCGTTTCTTAAATTTGTTTTAAATTTTTTTAAGGGTTATTGTATTCGGGTAGTGATAATCTTATAAAATTTATTTTAGGGTTATTTTAAAGGAAAAAGAGAGGTTTATAAAATTTATATGGGGTTTGGGAGTAGAGCAATTTTAAAAAAAAGGGGGCTATAATAAAAGACTTTAGATAGTTGGATTCTTTATTTTATAGGGGAAGTAGGAATAATCCCTGGTTCTTTGGTACCCTAGATAGAAGAGAGGAGAGTTGTAGGTTATTTCTTAAGGAGCAGGAGTTGTATTTCAGGGGTTAGTTTATATAAGATTTTTAATAGAGGTGAGTATTTTTAAATTTTCTATTTTGTAAAGGTTAAGGTAAAAGAGAGAGAGTTAAGGGCTGTTGAAAATAAGGGTTGTTATTAATGAGTTTTTATAAATAAAGAGAAGAGAGATTCCTTAAGTTTAAAAGTTGTGATTTTTATCTAGGATTAAAAGGTTTATAAGACGCTAGTAATAGGTTATTAATATAATAAATTCTTAAATAAAACTTGAAGTTAACTTCTGGTTTTATATAAAATTTAATGTAACAGGTTTCAAGGTAATCAATAGGTTAAAATTCTAAAGGGGTTGCAAAGAGGTTAGAAGTAATTAATTAAGAGTAAAGTAGAGATTAGGGTTTAAAGGTATTATTAAGAAAAGGAAACGCGTTAAGGCCAGTTAGATTTTAATGATTTTTCAAAGCAGTTAAGTTTTGTGAGGTTAGGAAGACTTTAAAATTAATTTTTTAATCTTTAGGGAATTAGACGAGATTGGTGAAGGGTTGAAATTAAAGGGGTTTAAGGTAGTTTGTTATTAAGGTGAGTTAAAGGTCTTTCTAAAGAAAGGCCTTTAGGTACCTAGGTTGAAATAACAGTTTTATAAGGTTTATTAATCGGTTTTAAGACCGGCAGTTGAATTTTTATATTGGTGAAGTAAGGGTGTAGAGTTTAGGTAGCTGGTTTTAAAGAAACTGAAGAGCGGAGAAAGGCGGTTTAAATCGAAGCTCTGATTTAAAGGGTAGAAAGTTAGTTTAAATTTAAGGAGTTAAAATCAAGGTAAAATTTATTTTTATAGGTTAAAGTAAGAGGAGAAGGTTGTAGGTTATTCTTTACTTTTATGTTTTTTTAGATTATTTAAAAATTTAGCTGATTAAAAAGTAAATTAAAAAATGGGTTTAAGAGAGAGGTTAAATAGAATTTTTTAAAGTCTCTTAAAATTTATTAAGCAAAAAGCTCTTGTATCTAGGTAGTGAATAAATTTCTCTTATAAACCTATTTTGAGGACCATAATTATTTTTTTTCTCTTTATAGAGAAAAAAACGGAGGGGTTAATAAATTTATATATACACATTTTTAAAATAATAAATTTAAATAAAAATAATATAGAAAAGGAGACTTGTTTTTAAATAGCCAGGAACTTTTATTTATAGTTGTGGGAGTAGTAGAAATAATTCCCGGGGGTCTCTGGAGCTCCCAGCAGGAAGAGAGAAAGAGAAAGAGCTGGGAATTATTTCTTAGTGAGAAATAAATTGTATTTAATAGACTAGCGAGCCGTATAGTATTTAAAAGTAGAAAAACAAATATCTTTAAATTTTCTTTCTTGTAAAATTTTAATTTAAAGAAAAAACTAAAAGGGTTATTAGACAGTTTAGGTCACTAAGAAGCTATTTAGATAAAGTGAAGACAATTATTTATTTTAAACCAAATTATAATTTTTATTAAATTTAGAGGATTATATAGACATTTAGTAGTGGGTCATCATTATATATAATTAATTCTTAAAATAAAACTTGAATTAACCTTATCTTAATGAATTCAATTTTATAAAATTTTAAGAGTACAGGGAGTTAGATAAATAACAAGGGGCTTATTTAAGAATTAAGCTATAGTTTTTATTTAGGTTACAGGTGTGTTAAAAGGTTATATATTATGTATAAACTTTTAAAATTAAGTTGTAATTTTTATTAATCTGAGAGGATTTTATAGACATTTAGTGTAGGTTTTTGCTATATTTTTAAAATAAAATTTGAATTAATTTTTGACCTATAAATTTAAAAATATTATAAGGTTTTTATAGGTCGGGGAGCTAACCAGTTAAATTTTTAGGGGTTATCTTTCCTTTAGGTTTATTTTAATTTAAGGTATGATTTAAAAATTTATAAAGGTAAAAAATTTAAGGGGGAGAGGTTGGCAGGTGTTTTTTAGATTTGTTTTAAATTTTTTAAAGGGTTATTGTACTGATAGTGATAGTCTTATTAAATTTATTTTAGGGTTATTTTAAGGAAAAAGAGAGATTTAATTAAATTTATATGGGATTTGGGAGTAGAGCAATTAAAAAAAAACGGGGGGGGGTTAAAAGACTCTAGATAATTAGGTTCTTTATTTTATAGGGGGAGGAGGAATAATCCCTGGTTTTTGGTATCTTCAGTAGAAGAGAGGAGAGCTATAGGTTATTTCTTAGGGGACAGGAGTTGCATTTCAGGGGGTTAGTTTGCATAAGATTTTTAATAGAGGCGAGTATTTTTAAATTTTCTATTTTGTAAAGGTTAGGTAAAAGAGAGAGTTAAGGGCTGTTAGAAAACAAGGTTGTTATTAATGAGTTTTTATAAACAAAGAGAAGAGAGATTTTTTAAGTTTAAAAAGTTGTAATTTTTATTAAGGATTAAAAGGTTTAATAAAACGTTAGTAATAAGGTTATTATATAATAAATTCTTAAATAAAACTTGAAGTTAATTTCTGGCCTTTACAAAATAGAAAATTTAATGAAAGAGGTTTCAAGGTAATTAATAGGTTAAAATTCTAAAGGGGTTGCAGAGAGGTTAGAAGTAATTAATTAAGAGTAAAGTAGAGATTAGGGTTTAAAGGTGTTATTAAGAAAAGGAAACGCGTTAAGGTCAGCTAGATTTTAATGACTTTTCAAAGCTTAGGTAGAAGTTAAGTTTTATGAGGTTAGGGGAGACTTTAAAATTAATTTTTAATCTTTAAGGGAATTAGATGAGATTGGTGAAGGGTTGAAGTTAAAGGGGTTTAGGTTTAAGGTAGTTTGTTATTAAGATGGGTTAAAGGTCTTTCTAAAGAAAGGCCTTTAGGTTTCTAGATTTGAAATAAAAGTTTTATAAGGTTTGTTAAGAGGTTTAAGGACTGGTGGTTGAATTTTTGTATTAGTGAAGTAAGGGTGTAGAGTTTGGGTAGTTGGTTTTTAAAGAAACTGAAGAGTGGGAAAGGTAGCTTAAATTGAAGTTCTAATTTAAAGGGTAGGAAGTTAGTTTAAATTGAGGGGTTAAAATTAAGGTAAATTTATTTTTATAGGTTAAAGTAAAAGGAGAAGGTTGTGGGTTATCTTTACTTTTATGTTTTTTTTAGCTTATTTAAAAATTTAGCTAATTAAAAAGTAAATTAAAAAAATAGTTTTAAGAGAGAGAGTTAATAGAATTCTTTAAAATCTCTTAAAATTTATTAAGTAAAAGTTCTTGTATCTAGGTAGTGAATAAATTTCTCTTATAAATCTATTTTGAGGGTTGAAAATATTTTTTTCTCTATAGAGAGAAAAAACGAGGGTTAATAAATTTATATATATATATATTAAAATAATAAATTTAAATAAATATAGAAAAGGAGATTTGTTTTTAAATAGCGGGGGACTTTTATTTATAAGTTGGGAGTAGTAGAAATAATTTCCGTGGTCTCTGGAGCTCCCCAGCAGGAAGAAGAGAGAAAGAAACCCACGGAAATTATTTCTTAATGAGAAATAAATTGTATTTAATAGACTGGCGAGTTGTATAGTATTTAAAAGTAGAAAAACAAATATCTTTAAATTTCCCATCTTGTAAAATTTCAATTTAAAGAAAAAACTAGAAGGGTTATCAGATGGTTTAAGGTTACTAAGGAGCTATTTAGATAAAGTGAAGATAATTATTTATTAAAAGTAAATTATAATTTTTATTAAATTTAGAGGATTATATAGACATTTAGTAGTGGGTCATTTTTATATAATTAATTCTTAAAATAAAACTTGAGTTAATTTTATCTTAATGAATTTAATTTATAAAATTTAATAGGACAGGGAGTTAGCTGACTACAAAAATTTTTAAAGGTAGTTATAG
>JAXIVD010007783.1:0-15000 GCA_036785275.1 Cancer borealis
CTAGAGAAGTGATCGAGATAAGAGTCATATTTGATGGATCAGTTAAAACACAACTGCCAGATGAAGGAAGGAATGCAATCACTCAGTCTCACACAACACACACACACACACGCACACACACACACACACACACAGACACACACACACACACACACACACACACACACACACACACACACACACACAGACACACACACACACACACACACACACACACACACACACACACACACACACACACACACATACACACACACACACGTACATACACACACACACACACACACACAGAGCCCGTTCTAAATCATAGGATGGCTGGTTTTCCTGCTACCCGCCTCGACGCTAAGAAGCTATTCACTGATAATGAATATATTAGACTTGGGCGTGTGAGGCAGAAGTTGCAAATTGGACCGCAAATGGCATGGGGTGGTGCGCGGCTAGACAGGAATAGTGGTACCAGATTGTTACTTAGTGTTGCATTGAATGAGAAAAACATTTGCAGGACACCGCTTGCCCCGTCTCTGTCCGCCTCTGCCCGCCTCCCGCTGCCCTCCGCTAAAACCAACCCGTCTCGCCACTGTAGGAGGTAGTGTGTGCGGTGTGTGTGTGTGTGTGTGTGTGTGTGTGTGTGTGTGTGTGTGTGTGTGTGTGTGTGTGTGTGTGTGTGTGTGTGTGTGTGTGTGTGTGTGTGTGTGTGTGTGTGTGTGTGTGTGTGTGTGTGTGTGTGTGTGTGTGTGTGTGTGTGTGTGTGTGTGTGTGTGTGTGTGTGTGTGTGTGTGTGTGTGTGTTGTACCTTGTCCATGTTTATATCAGCTAATAATGATAATAATGTGTCCATGATAAGTGAGTGAGTGAGTGAGTGAGTGAGTGAGTGAGTGAGTGAGTGAGTGAGTGAGTGAGTAAGTGAGTGCGTGAGTGCGTGAGTGAGTGAGTGCGTGAGTGCTCTGTGCTTCCTTTTAATGCATACACTGTCATGCTAACACACAAATTATACACCGTTAAAGACTTTATTACCCCAAGACATAATTACTAAACAAGGCTCATTTTATAACCTGTCGTCTCTTACCTCCTCCTACTTGACTGTCATTGCATTCACTAAATATGACGTGTTGAAAGTCATTTATTAACTATACGTGAAAACTAATAATATTACAATTTTTTTATATATATTACTTTCCTCACTCTTGCTCTCACTGCTATATAGTTGCCAGACTGCTTAAGAAGACACTTGGCCAGCTAGCACACGGCTCTTTTTTTTTTTACACTCTTTATACTTGAGTTTTAAGTCAGTTAAGTTTAGAATGGATCCGGTTTGTGACGCCTCAGGGCACCGTCAAGGAGGAGATGATGCTACTACACTTAACGACAAATAACTAACTGTGCTGCCTGCTTCCAGTGCTGACGTGACCTGAACACAAAGAGGATTCATAATAATAATAATGACAATCACCTCCACCTCAGCTTTCATCCCTTCCATGGCGCAGTGAGTCAGTCATAACATTAGCAAAGACATAAGGTGAGGTGAGGTTCGCGTCGTAGTTTCTTGATGGTGCAACATTCTCCGCGGGATTCCTAGCTGGAGACTGCATCCTTACCTTCCAGTAGAGTACAGAAGGTAAAGATGCTTGGTATATATTATGTAAGGAGGTGATTTACGTCAAAGTATAGACTAGAATTAATTTATTTTTATAACTTAACGTCTTGATTGTATAGGAGCAATGCTTTTCATGGCTGTTCTGTGATATTTTGTGATTTATTTGGTTATATAGTTATTTGAAGAGTTCAAATTGTTTCCATGGTGAATATTATACATGGCAGTGTCTTGCAGTGAATAAATGTTAAGAGTCACACTGTCTCTTAGGCATCGCGAGGTTTAGTATTCCTCTATGTGGGTTAGTGGACAAACAGGAAAGTTTATTTAGCTCATGTGTAAAGAGTTTTTTAACTTTTTGTTTTATCTTATTCGTGTGAGGCTGAAGAGACGGCAAATTAAAGAAATAAGATTATGTTACTGAATACAATTTACATCCAGCGCAACAGATAAAAAAAGCCTATTGTGATTACCCTAAAAACAAGGTAACTTTATATATATATATGTAAAGAGTTTTTTTATCTTTATTTTATTTTATTCGTGTGAGACTGAAGAGAAGGCGATTGAAAGAAATAATATTATGTTACTGAATAAATTTTACATCCAGCGCAACATATTGAAAAAAAACTATTGTAAACAACGTAAAAAACAGCCTAACTATATATATATATATATATATATATATATATATATATATATATATATATATATAT
Organism: Cancer borealis; assembly: GCA_036785275.1. NCBI lineage: Eukaryota > Metazoa > Arthropoda > Malacostraca > Decapoda > Cancridae > Cancer > Cancer borealis. Next base: position 2,305 of record JAXIVD010007783.1, read on the forward strand.
ATATATATATATATATATATATATATAACCGATTATCATTGACGTATAAATTTACGAATCTATACAACGCACTTCACCAAATACGCCTCGACGCGGGAGAGAAAAAATCACTATTGGAAGAAATTTACTGTTGACAAGTATAGAAGATGGAACTGTGTGGACGATGCTTTCAAGGGGTAAAAAGATGAGCAACGTTAAGTCCGTTCAGAGCAAGTCACAAGTCCCCGAGTGTCTCCCCGCTAGCCAGGCTCTCTGCGCCGCCTCCAGACTCGACCAATTTATCCAATTTGCATAAAACTACCAGTGTGGGATGGCTTCAGTGTGCCTTTATTGTGGCATTCCTTGCTTTCACATAAACCTTTTACCTTATACTTTCGTGGAATTAGAGCTAGTTATTCAAGGACTCTATTAAATTTGATCATGATACACCAGCCTTCCTTATCTCTACTGAACATAAAGTATACATGAACGTATCTCTTTATATATACACGGTACACGTCGATGTTGATTATATATTATTAAAGCTTCACGTTCACCTACAGGATAAGGAACACACAAGGTACGCCATCGCAAACACATTACACTCTCACAACATTAGGTACCAAAGAGTAATACCAGTAGAACACAAAAGTAACACACCTCAAGAACGATTTAGTGAAGCAAGTATCCAGAAAAGGTCAACAGTCTTGTCTCCTGAACACCTACATTTACCGTGTCTAAGTCTCACATCATAACCTCGCACTGCAATTCTAATGTTAACTGGACCTCCATCCCTTGCTTCTATCTCTCCTATTGTCATCTATACCTAACCTAACTTAACCTAATCTAACCTAATGTTAACTGGACTTCCAGCCCTTGCTTCTATTTCTCCTACTGTCCTCTTTACAAGGTCTGACAACAAGCAGGATTTTTCTATTTTTTTTACGTTTTTTTTTTGTCCCTTAGCCAGTACCCTTTTAATATAATAGAAAAAAAATCATCCCCTGAGAGACTAAGGCAAGGCATGCAACACCACGCAACATCACGCAACACTACACAACACCACGCCAAACTACGCCAACACCCGGTAATAAATCGTATCCTCCTCCTTACACGTAGCAGAGCAAGCCTCGCCTAACCACCTGGAGATGAGACATGCATAGCGACACTACTTACTGTAAAGACTGGGCTGATGAAGGATGAAGGACTCTCCCCCACTACCTTCTCTGCGTGTAGTGTAGTAGTGCGGTGTGGAGATGCGATTCACTCTCCCATCAAGACCCAAGGCTTTCTCAAACCTTCGCTCAGATTTTTTTTTTTCTCTTATACAAAACGAGAATTAATTGTGACTTGTAAATATTTTGTTCTTTTCTATCACATTAATAGATTCACTTTTAAGCAATTTTAGCGCAATACATAGTCACTCGTGGGAGGGAGGCGGTAGTGGCAGCGACTGTCTCTCACAAACTACCACATCGCACTAAACCATAGCAACACTCACCACTCACTAACTCTTCAATCTGTCTCAAACTCTCATTAACACACTCGAAACAGCCACTGAAACAATCGCAGCAGAGAAACACCCGGCAGCCCTTATTGACAGCCTTAACACCTGCTTCCAACCTGTCCACGGGGGCGGCGCCGGGAAGGTGATCACACAAGACTCACTCAGACGCCGACGGAAGCGATACAAAAGCGCCGACGAGCACCAGCCGAGCGGATCAGTTTCATGATATGTTGCTAATGATGTCTCGAACCCACAGATGCTCCAGCCAGCGCGAGCGTGTGAGCTGCCACATACCGCCACATGGTATGAGGGAGGAGGAGCCACATGGGGAGGGGAGGAGGCTGAGGGTCTGGTAGGGAAGGGTAGGATGGAAGGCACGTGGGGGTTTACAAGAATAGGGAAAGGTGTGTGACATCAGCGAGGGATAGTTAAGAAGGAATGTGTAATAGTCGGTCATGAATATAAGAAATTTAACGTTGGAAGGAAAAAAGGAAGGAAGGAAGATAGAGAGAGGAAGGAAGGAAGGAAGAGACATCAAGAAAGGAAGGAAGAGAAAGAGAGAAAGGAAGGAAAGAAGGGAGACATCAAGAAAGGAAGGAAGAGAGAGATAAAGAAAGAAAGAAAGAAAGAGAGAAAGAAAGAAAGAAAGAAAAAATGGAAGGCCGCTCCACAGAACCCAAGCTATATATTAATACTCAGAAATGAAAACAAAGTATTCTCATCCTGAATATATGACGTCAGTGTAATTGATACATTATGAAAAAAACTTGCTTTTGTGGAATGAAATCTTTCCCCAAAAAAAGATGGAAAATTGATACATATATTGAAGCATTTCCTGCGGTCACTCGTAACTGATATACGATTAAGGAATAAAATAGTTATGGCAAAAACCGAAATAACTTCATATTAATCATCATTATTGTTATTACTATATCATTATTATTATTACTATTTTTATTATTATCACATCAATACCTCAACCCACACCCACACACACATACACACACACACACACACACACACACACACACACACACACACACACACACACACACACACACACAAACACACACACACACACACACACACACACACACACACACACACACACACACACACACACACACACACACACACACACACACACACACACACACACACACACACACACACACACACACACATCGGTTAAATATATAAGGTAATTGAGTTCCAACAAAATTTCACTTACAGATCTGAGTTACGTCTGTGTTAGGAACGATGTTAGAGACGATGTTAGGAACGCTGTTAGGGACGGTATTAGGGACGACACGCCATGCTAACGGTCCCTAAGCTCGGCCAGACGATGCCTAGCGACGATATCCTGAGCGGCAATGATGGAAGAGCGACTGATTGTCCACGAGGAAGCTAGACTTTTTATTAATTTATTTATTATTTTTGGTTTAACATATAAGATCAATGTACGACACAAATCCTGATCAATATTGTGTGTGTTTGTGTGTGTGTGTGTGTGTGTGTGTGTGTGTGTGTGTGTGTGTGTGTGTGTGTGTGTGTGTGTGTGTGTGTGTGTGTGTGTGTGTGTGTGTGTGTGTGTGTGTGTGTGTGTGTGTGTGTGTGTGTGTGTGTGTGTGTGTGTGTGTGTGTGTGTGTGTGTGTGTGTGTGTGTGTGTGTGTGTGTGTGTGTGTGTGTGTGTGTGTGTGAGTGAGAGAGAGCGAGAGAGATAAACAGTAAAGGATGTATCATATCATTCATTAGTTGTAAGTAAACAAGGTGTGAGTATGAGTGGGTGTGTTAAGACGCTTGATAGATTGAGGTGAGGTGAGTAAGTGAGTGTTGCCTCCACTATGATTGATGATCCCAACGTCAGCGGCGCCACGGGGGTCCGACACTGCAGGGACGGATCAACACTATAATACACTACACTGCTGCTGCTGCTCATACCAAGGAAACACTATGTCTACCAATAATGGATTCGCGGCTTTATGACCACCACTACCACCACCACCACCACACAGACACACACACAGACAGACACACACATATACAGGTGTGGAGGATGGGCGCGGTCGGAGTGCCAGCCTGTGGAGGTAACCTTAGCCAGGCGATAATATGTTGATAAGAGTCACCTGTCGGTCCCCTGCGCCACGTAACCTGAATCCCGCACTACAGCCTCCGAACACCAGTTATTCCTGACCTGACGTGGGAAAGTAATGTGCACGACCACCGCCTGACGTTTTCTTGCGTCACTGAGGCGGCGAGGCAGAGGTATCAGTCTCTGTGTCACGTGTACCATTGCGCTGCGGCTCACAAGGGGAAAAAAAGGCGACCTAAGTATAGATAGGAGTTCAAGTGTGATGAGTTAATGGTTATCAATGGGAAGGATGGTTACAAAGGAGATGTAGTCCCCGTCTTCCCTTCTCCTCCCGTCTACATAATAGTCATACACTTTCTTTCCTAAATAGCAGCGTTACCTTTATGAAGAATGACATTTCACCATAACCAAAAGATACGATACATGAAAAGTTGCAAGCACTAATGTTCTCCTTTAGGAAGGCAGCACATTATAGACGTCACTGTCCTACACAATAATAGAATGTATGCCTTACTGTATGATGCTCTGGTGTGCCTTGAGAGGCTTGTATACCGCACACTGGTAGTATAAGTCTTAGGACAAAGCACAGAAGCTTCACGAGACACCTTCAACAGACCCGTTTCTAATGAAGTTCAGCATTAGACTGACGCAGGAAGCAACTTTTGAGCCAAGACTGCATCTCACGCCTCTGAATAGCCTTCAACTATTGATTGGAGGACACGCTGCTGAACATTCAAATACAAGTGAAAAATTGGCAACTCTTATAAATCTGAGAGGCAACTGGATGGACGTGTGGATGGGGCGGAGCGAACAGCCTCCAGCACCCTCCCCTCCTACGTGGATTTGCTCCCCTCTCCTCCCCCCCACCCCATCTGCCAGGAGGCTCGCCGCTGGGGACCAAATCACTGCAATACTAACTCTGTATTGCAAAATGGCACTAAGGGCTTGGAGGGGAGAGTCTGGGATGGAGCGTTGTGACAGGAGGATGCGATGCGAGGAAGGATGAAAGGTGGGGAGGCAGGGAAGGGCACGAGGGAGCTGATAAAGGTTCAGTCAGACAGAACGTATTGACGAAGGTGTGTGAAGCGATAAATTTACGGTACAACAACGCTTATTTGGTTTGCTTCACAAAGAGGCAACAACCCATTCTTAATATGTGTTAAAAGCAATATAAAATTAAACTTTTACACTTAAATTTACAAATATAAACGAATAAATAGATGTATATCATTCGTTTGATTCCTAGATATGTCTGTGTGGTTCCTAAATTAATTATACAAATAGTGACACGTTAATTATTACAGTAAAAAAAACTCAATAGACCTAATTTATTACTCATAAATTATATTAAACCATTGTTAACTCCAATTATGAAAGTCTTTAATGTATTCTCTCATGATTTCGGTATTATTATCGTTTTGGATTTACTCTTGTTTTCTTGCACATAATTTACTGCAGTCTCAGTATCTTGCTTGTCGGACTCTCAATAATTCTGAAACTTATCCCAGCTTATTATAAAGGTAATTCACTTTCTCAACTTCAGTCAGATCACAAAGTTTACACGAATATATTTTCCTCCGTCATCATCATTATTATTTTTTTTTTTATCCTCTAACCGTCTAGGCTTTTAAAATTATGGAAAATATATCCTATTCATTTCGAGGTACTTGAATTTCATAAATAGTCAGAACATTTTGTTGAATATTCTTTCGAAATTAGTTTATACTTAAATCTCAGTGTTCCGGTATTTTGTTAAAGTGGCCTGTCAGATTATATTAAGGTAAAGGTTATATAAGGCTAGCAAATCATGATAACAGGATCAAGATTACATGTGTAGAAGATGAATTATATACTTAAGTGCATCACAAGAAGTACGATTTAGAGAGAGAGAGAGAGAGAGAGAGAGAGAGAGAGAGAGAGAGAGAGAGAGAGAGAGAGAGAGAGAGAGAGAGAGAGAGAGAGAGAGAGAGAGAGAGAGAGAGAGAGAGAGAGAGAGAGAGAGAGAGAGAGAGAGAGAGAGAGAGAGAGAGAGAGAGAGAGAGAGAAAGAACATAAGAAAACCAAATGATCTAACTTCAATTTATTCATTTTTAGTTAGAAAGCCTTGATTGATTGCTGTCAATAATAATGTTTAGGTTGTATTATATTCCTACATCCGTTCTATGAAAATAAGAAAAAAAATTATGATGAATTATGACTTATATGTTGTATTTATTTTATCTTGTATAATAAACAATAACTTTCTCTCTATATATTTTTACAGCCTTTCCAAATAAATTTATAGAGGGTAGGAAGTAGTACATTAATCTCATTTATTAAACACATGTAATACGTATACTTGATAACAATTTCTTTATAAATTCATCATGGCAAGATTCACTACTAATGTATTTCAATTAGTTAGAGTTCCACCTTGCTTTAATAAGTTCCCGGAAGTTGATATATATATTGCATGAAACTCTACAACCTCAATTCTATCTGACATGTAAGTATTAACCTCGGGAAGAGAAGACGCTAATGTTATCTCCATATTACCTCCAGTATCCATTTCCACTCCTCGCCTAAACTCTACCCAACGAATTTCTGATCCCGTTGAATAAGTAAGGACCAGAGCAAGGCAGCTGTGTGTACTGCAACTCAAAGCCACGATTACCCAGGTCAATACTGCGAGAAAACTCATCTTCATCTGTCTTCACCTGCATGTAGAAGGGAGTGGAATAACCTGCGGGAGAGAAGAAAAGAGAAAGAGAGAGAGAGAGAGAGAGAGAGAGAGAGAGAGAGAAGAGAGAGAGAGAGAGAGAAAAGAGAGAGAGAGAAAGAGAGAGAGAGAGATTTGATATATACACAAGCCTCTCCTAGCAACTACATAACAAATTTGAACATTCTTCAAATAATCAATACTGTGGCCATTTCATTTAACTTCCCTTTGATCAAACCTTGTCTACCTCCCTTTGGCTTCCTCCCTTTACGTTACGGATGAGATAAATCAAAGGGAAAGGGAGAGACTTACTGACAATAGGCCCCTTAACGTAATTTCCAAGGGCCTGGCCGCAGAACCTGTCATGACTCCAAGGGTCGTTGTCTCCTGGGGTACGACTTTTGGGTACGAGCACGTAATCCGCCTGGCAGCCCTTCGATCCGTACTGTGGATAGAGGTACGGCACGTTAGTTAGGTTAGGTAGTACGTAATGAGTAATGGAAGGATTGATATATGTATTAAGGATGTGACTAATGTAATCATATTTTTTTTGGCGCCAATAGGCTTTTATGGAGGCTAAGATGGACTGCCTCTTGTCGTTACTTGGCGTAGGTTTAAGATTTTTTTTTTTTTTTTTTTATAAGGACACTTCGAATGCTTACGTACCAAGTTCTTCCTCGATTCAGTGCTGTTATAAAGAGTCTCGCCGTTTAAGAGAAGGAGTCAGTGCCTGTTGGTGTGTACATGATCCCACAGTAACCTTGCGCTGCATGCACACACACGTGGTAGTCCAGATTGTTGAGATGACCTGCAAGAAAAAGAAAAAAAGAAAAAAAATAGCTTATTATAATCAGCTGTCATGTAAAAATTCCTTCTCTAATAGCCTATAGTAATCATGTTTTGTCTCCTTATCCACCTAAATTATCTAGTCTTTTTATTTTTATTGAAGTTATTCAGGTGAGTGAGTTTTTCCTCTCACCTGTCCATACTCGGCGTCCACAGTCTCTCTCAGTTCCGTTCCAGCAAGGGTCGTAGTCTAGTTTGCTCCGCCGAAGTTGAAGCTGCTAATCGTCTCTCTCACTCCGACATGGTACTGCAGACAGCCAGTTGGTGCTGGTGTGTAAATGATAATAACAATAATAATAATAATAATAATAAACGGTTTACAGGTGGATCTGACGAACAACTAGTGGGTGATGGGGGATAACGATTGTTATCCCCCAATTATCTCTCTCTCTCTCTCTCTCTCTCTCTCTCTCTCTCTCTCTCTCTCTCTCTCTCTCTCTCTCTCTCTCTCTCTCTCTCTCTCTCTCTCTCTCTCTCTCTCTCTCTCTCTCTCTCTCTCTCTCTCTCTCTCTCTCTCTCTCTCTCTCTCTCTCTCTCTCTCTCTCTCTCTCTCTCTCTCTCTCTCTCTCTCTCTCTCTCTCTCTCTCTCTCTCTCTCTCTCTCTCTCTCTCTCTCTCTCTCTCTCTCTCTCTTTTTTTTTTCTCTCTCTTTGGTCTCAGTTTCTCCTTTCCCCTCTCCTCTCCGCTTTTTTAACTTTCATACCACACAGCATCAGATTATAACCATTCGTATCACTCTTCAGTTGCAACATTTATTAACTTTTATTCACAGGATTTATTTTTGTGCGGTAGATTGCAACATTGCGATCCCCTCTCACTTACTCATACTCTGACTCACTCACTCACTGATTCACTCACTCACTCACTCACTCCCTCACTCACTCCCTTTCCTTCCCCTTCGCTTTCAAACTTCAGGGAATGAAAAGCAAATAGACAGAGTCGTTTCGTTGGACTAACTAACAGACATCAAAGAGCAGCATGTCTGTCGCCTTGCATCAAACATAAAAGTGATGCAGTACTGGAAAACTGGAAAACTGGAAAACTGAAAAACTGGAATACTGAAAACCTGAAAAAATGGATAAATGAAAACTAAAAAACTGAACTGGGAAACTTTTCACATATAACGCTATGGTACCACCTTTGTTTGTTTTTTACTTTTTTCCTGCAAATTATGAAAATATATTCATTTTTACGCGATATTCGAAGTGATTTTACACTAGGAAATATAGTTACTATTGAACATTGGTGCTGTCAGTAAAAGCAGGAATATATATGTGTGTGTGTGTGTGTGTGTGTGTGTGTGTGTGTGTGTGTGTGTGTGTGTGTGTGTGTGTGTGTGTGTGTGTGTGTGTGTGTGTGTGTGTGTGTGTGTGTGTGTGTGTGTGTGTGTGTGTGTGTGTGTGTGTGTGTGTGTGTGTGTGTGTGTGTGTGTGTGTGTGTGTGTGTGTGTGTGTGTGTGTGTGTGTGTGTGTGTGTGTGTGTGTGTGTGTGTGTGTGTGTGTGTGTGTGTGTGTGTGTGTGTGTGTGTGTGTGTGTGTGCGTGTGTGTGTGTGTATTGTGAGGTTCGAATTCTCTAACTTTAATTTGATCAAATAAAAAAAAGTGGAATAATTTTTTTTTCTATCAATTCATTTATTTATTTTGTAAGGTAAGAAAGTCACCTTCATCAGCCTTGCACACACACACACACACACACACACACACACACACACACACACACACACACACACACACACACTCCTTAGTCCTATCAAATGTCCAACAAGAATACTTTATATGCGCATCAACACACACACACACACACACACACACACACACACACACACACACACACACACACACACACACACACACACACACACACACACACACACACACACACACACACACACACACACACACACACCTGCACACATACACACATAAACAAACACTGACAACTAACTCTCAAGGTCAGATGTGTGTGTGTGTGTGTGTGTGTGTGTGTGTGTGTGTGTGTGTGTGTGTGTGTGTGTGTGTGTGTGTGTGTGTGTGTGTGTGTGTGTGTGTGTGTGTGTGTGTGTGTGTGTGTGTGTGTGTGTGTGTGTGTGTGTGTGTGTGTGTGTGTGTGTGTGTGTGTGTGTGTGTGTGTGTCTGTGTGTGTGTGTGTGTTTGAGACCTTCACCCAAACACTGAAAAAATACAAACAATTATATATTTTTTTCCGTCTGTCTGTCGTAACGTTGTCTGGTTCCTAGAATTGAAGTACAAAAAGAACGCAGCAGAACTCTCTCACCTCGGGGACTGGAAGGCTTAATGTGGTCGTAGGAGCAATCACAAGGTATTTGGTGGACGCGAATCTTCCACCTCCTCCTCTCCTCCACTTCGTATTTCCACTCAAATCTGCAGAGCGAAGCGAGGAGGAGGAGGAGAGGAATCAGGGAATGAGGATTAGACAGACGAATAAGAAGGAATACCAATTCATATAAATGTACTGACATTAAAAAAGAGAGATAATATTAGTCAGAGCAATCTTTCTCATATTAGTCAACAAATACTCTCTTTCTCTCTCAGCTTTATCTACCAACCGATCTATCTATCTATCTATCTATTTTTTTTTCTCTCTCTTTCTTTCTTTCTCTTTCTCTTTCTTTCTTTCTCTCTCTACTCACGGGTGGGTATCGCCGGTGTCAGGGTCTGTCACGTGCCCCACAGGCTTGGGCAGGATGTGTGAGAGCATCACGTGCAGGCTGGTACTAGCACGCCCAGCCACATCCACGTACACTGTCGTACCACCAAGGATAGAAGAGGAACGAGAAAGAAGAGAGGAAAGAACACATTATATAAAGAACATTAAGTATTTCAGTTATATTGATTATGTGACTATTTCTCTCAGGTAACTGTGTGTGTGTGTGTGTGTGTGTGTGTGTGTGTGTGTGTGTGTGTGTGTGTGTGTGTGTGTGTGTGTGTGTGTGTGTGTGTGTGTGTGTGTGTGTGTGTGTGTGTGTGTGTGTGTGTGTGTGTGTGTGTGTGTGTGTGTGTGTGTGTGTGTGTGTGTGTGTGTGTGTGTGTGTGTGTGTGTGTGTGTGTGTGTGTGTGTGTGTGTACTTACTGTGCTGTCCAGAGTTGCTTCCACACAAGACCGGGACAGGCTCGTTGGCACGCACCATAAACTCGTCATTGTCACAGTTCCCGTACACAGGCGGCTGGAGTTCCATCTCTAGGAAATCTAGTCTGAAAAACGCGGGGAATCTCATATACCTTATCTTACCTTACCTTACCTTACCTTAACAATCTAAACAATCTAAATAACGGGCAATGTAAGAAGCATTCATATCAATCTTAGTCTCTATAAATAAAGCCTATCTATTAGCGCCACAGGTTTGCGATGTAGAAAAAACCCTATTCAAACTACTTACCTGACCTGACATATTGGAACCTCACAGTCATGGGAGACGGTCAGTTCACAGTGGCTGGTGGAGTCATTTGCTATTTGTTCCGGGTATTCAGGGTTTTCAAAGTCAAATTCCAGGAAGGACACCTCTTGCCCACATGTTACCACCACTGGAAAGGTGAGAAAAAGAGGTGTGTTATTTATTAATTTATTTATCATCATAGTTTTTTTTCGTATACATGTGTCAGTGTGATTGAATGTATGATGATAATGATTTAATGTTATCTATTTTTTTTCGCTATATATTTGTTAATGTATCTATCTATTAATCTATCTACGTCCATCAATGAATAATACACACACGAAATAACATTAAAATAACAAGAACAATCACTATCAATAATTTCCTCTTGTAGCTCTTTTATTTGCCTTCATTACATACGTCTCACCATCTACCTTTTTCCTTTTTTTTTTATTTCATTTTAACACTAAAGGAAAAAAAGGCTTAAAAGTTATATTATTTAAGTGGGACTCATACATACTCTGCAAATACATTCATCAATACAAGATATATACAACATGAAAGAAAAAAACTTACAAAACAAATTCAATCCAGAGCCCCATCCCTTACCTTCCTCCACGGTGTATTTAGCCGAGAATCCCCTACAGGTATCCCCGTCAGGAGTGGATCTGAACTCAAGGTAAAGAATATCCTGGTCACTCAAGTATTCTCCCGGAGTATCAGTGCCACACAAGGGAACAGCGCTTGTGTCGTTAGCTAGACCTAGAAGAAGAGAGACGTTAGGAAGGGAGAACGAGAACGAGGATAAAGTTTAAGCACAAAGGGAAGGGATACATAATACATAAGAAGTATTATTTACCTGTGACTGATATTCGTAAGTAATCCCCACTGCATAATGGTGTCTTAGTCACCTCGAAATCTTCAAATAATAGACGAACACGCTTGCCTTGCCCGCCCTGTACAACAATAGGAAAGAAGGCACGATATATTTTTTTCTTATACATTAGCAGTAACGCATAATATTTACACTAATAATGTAATAATGTAATAATGTAATACTATAATAAATAGCATTGTTAGTAAGAGAAAAGTTATAGAAAATGGAGAGTTCTTTTATCAACAGAAAACGAGAATGAGAGGACACTCGCGATAGATGGAGGTGCGCCATATTTTCTCGGTTCTTCTTTAGTGAAATACGAGTTATTACGAGCATTGCCGTTGTGTTATAACTTACCAAGATGGTCCACACACAGTATAGGTCTTGTTGATATTGGTCAGGATAGCCAGGAGATGTCAACACGCCAGCACCAACAACTGAACCGTCTATCACAGCGCCACAATCTACCACCGAGCCATTAAAACCAGGTAGAGTCATTTTTTAATATTATTGTTATTATTATTTATTATTTTCCTTACCTCCATGACAGTTATTTGATTCAAAAGGTGATTATTATTTTATAATCTCCCCGAACTACGTGTATTATAGATATTTATGTGTATTAAACAACATTAACGTGTATTATAGATATTTATAATCATCTATGTATCTATTTATATATTCATCCATTTATCTATTGAAGTTAAACGAGTGGTATGAGGCTACAGCACTTTCAATAAATAAATGCTAAATAAAATAGGATTAAGCTCGTAATCTTTCACACTTACTTGAGATGCGAGGCTTAGTTGCTGTGTTTTGCGAGGCTGCTGTAGAGTTTGTGGAGGCTGTGGAGGCTGTGGAGGCTGTGGAGGCTGTGGAGGCTATGTGGTGGTCTAATACCTCTTCGTTTTTGTTTTGTTCCCCGTTTGTCTCGTAGGAAGAGGCTTGAACGGCTTCTGTATTGGCTATTTGCTTCTGGGTGTGGTATAGAGTGCTTGCCAGGCCTGTGTACCACTGTAGTAACCCGTTGTCTTGTAGAATCTTGACCTGGTCAGCCTGTAGACATGCAACACGTAGAATTTTATGTTTTTTATTTTGTATTTGCTTAAAGGACGTGTTTCGTTTAGATAAATGAACAGATAATAATAATAATAATAATAATAATAATAATAATAATAATAATAATAATAATAATAATAATAATAATAATAATAATAATAATAATAACAATAATAATAATAATAATAATAATAATAATAATAATAATAATAATAATAATAATAGTAATAATAATGATGATAA
>JAXIVD010007783.1:17500-19181 GCA_036785275.1 Cancer borealis
AAAAAGAAAAAGAAATTGTTAAATGATTCAGCAAAAAGCTCACGGCCATAACTAAAGTATTCTTATTGTCTCGCTAACACAATGTAACCATTTCAAAACACTCGTGACAAATGCTATTGAGACTGTGCTTCCCGGGAGTCTGTACGTGGAGAAAGATTGAGAATGGTAATGGGATCTTCAGTCATGTTGAATTACCGACCATATAAAACTATGTTGTAATGAGGGAAAAAAAATAAATAATGATAAATAATGATAAATGATAAGTAATGATGAATTGGAAATAGATTAAAAGAAACAGAAAAGATTAAAATAAAACATGTACGAGTGAATCATAAACTAGAAAAAAAATAGAAAGAGTTCAAAACAAAATATAATCTAAATAATTTCAATCATTAAATTCCACGACTTATTCAGGAAGACGCAAAACATAACATTCCTTTCCTATCTTAGCGTCAACACAACACAACTCCCGCAGTGTGTTACCGTGGGTGTCTGTGCCAGTTCTCAGGACCAATTTTCCCCATCAAGCACAAGAATGTTAGCAAGAGTTTTACGGGGGAAGGGAGAGAGGGAAGAGACGGAAGCGAAGGGAGGGAGGGAGGAAGGCAGGGAGGAAGGGAGAGAGGTAGGAAAGGAAGGGAGGGAAGGAATGGGGTAAGAGAAGGAAGGGAAGGGAGGGAAAAGAGGGGAAGGAAGGAAGGGAAGGGAGGAAGGAAGAATTTCTTGGGCTTTCATTAATTGCAATCATTTATCAGTACCAGAAGGAATTATTACATATTACTTCATGATAGATAGATATAACTATAAAAAAAAAAGGTAGCAGATTAAAGATAGTTTTGTTAGATCAGGTTAGGTTAGTCCATACGCTTGGAAATTAATGTTATTTTTTATTTATACTCTCAATCAATAAATATAATTCAGCTTTAGTATATAATAAACAGTCTCATTGCATCAGAATACCTATCAGAAAAGTTATACGTATAGGTAGACTTGGGTGGTGGTGGTGGTGGTGGTGGTGGTGCTTCCCTCCCACACTCTCTGCATTAGAAAGCTGAGAAAGTGTCCTCGGTAATATTATGGTGTGTGTGTTGTAGGTTATAAAGACAAGCATGTCATCACCACTTGGTAAAACAACTACAGACTTCCACAAGCCAGAACGGTAGACAAAAATATTTCACGGGAAGTAAATGTGTGATACAGCAAGAAAATATATATAATTTTCCAAGGCATCAACCCATGCAAATAGACTATAACAGGAGGAGGAGGAGGAGGGAAGAGGAAGAGGCGGAGGAGAAGGAGGAGGAGGAGGAGGAGGAGGAGTTTTCTCTTTTCTGTTTTCGTCCAAGCATTCCAGAAGCTTAAGAAGTGCACAGTGATTATTTGCAATGCCAACATCCGTGAGGCGAGGCGTGGGTGTGGCTAGGCGGGCGGGGGGTTAACTAGCAGACAATTTTTCAACGTTTTAAATAGTATCGTATTAACTACTCCTTATAACAACCTACTTACTCGATCTTATTGTTTCGTTACATTGTTAAATTAGGTTAGTGAGTATCAATCAATCACTTTCTATATCTATACATACACACACTTTCCCTTGGCGCATTATATTCCTCTCTTACGACAGCTATGTAGCATCCGGTTCCTCATTTCACCTCAGGCTTGCTACTCCTCCTCTCCTCTC
>JAXIVD010007784.1:7500-10000 GCA_036785275.1 Cancer borealis
TACCAGATTTCACTATCCTGGCGCTGCTGGACACTTAGCTTCTATCTTAAGCATCATTGGGTGCGACTTTCATTATTCGGAAGAGAGAGATAAAGGAATAAACACAGAAGGAGGCGAGGGAGCTTTGATAATAAAAGTGAAAATATGCAAACATTACCAGTTGAAAAGTGCTGAAAAAACTAGCTATGTAACTCATAAAGACGGTGAAGGAGGAGGACCAGCTAAGTAGAACCGAATATTAAACCGATAAATATCAACGAATAAGAAGAAAAAAAATAATAACAAAAAATGACCCAGAAATATACAAGATAAAATACAATAATAAGAGGAGCAAGAGGAAGAATACGAAGACTAGAAGAATATCTGAAGGGAAAGAGGTAGAGAGAAAAAAAAGAAAAAATTAATAAAAGTAGGTACAGAAAATTGCATGAAGGGAATAAGAAGGAAACATTGAGGTTATGAAATACAATGAGGCAGATGAGGAAGACAGAGATGAGGAGAGTAAGCAAATGATGAAGAGAGAGAAAAAAGAAATTTCACTGAAGCAAGTAAAGACACGAGTTAGGATTGATACGTGAGAAAGGAGGAAAAGATAATAATAATAATAATAGGAAGATGTGATAGGGTTACAAGGAAAGGGAAGAGAGAGAAAAAAAAAACTAAATCATGGATGAAATACGAGAGGAAAAAGTGAAGCAGAGAAAAAAAGAGACGTTAATAGGAAGCGTGAGGCGAAGGAAAGGGAAGAAGAGAACAGAAAAAAAAACGTAATACAAGGGAAAGGGAGGAAGGAAAAAAGATAAGAGATGAGGGTGTAGGAAGGAGGTAAGAAATATGGATGATAATATAAGGTAAATGTGAGGTCTGGAGAAATGTAAGATTAGGAAGTTCAAGACAGATTAAGAAGATATAATATGTGAGGGTGTGTGGGTGTGAGGTGAAGGATAAAGAGTATTGGGTTTTGCATTATGAGAGTGTTCAGTGATGGATTAGCTCCTGTGTGTGATGAATGCACAATGAACAAACCGTGAGTGAATTATAAATGTAAAATGAACAGGGACGTGAAGAGAAATGAATGCCCATTAAAAAGTCACTGTTGCTGAAAATGTGCAGCTTGTGTGACGTTGAAACAGTAATTAATGTCAACGCAAAGCCGAGAGAAATAAGAAATTGGAAATGAAGCGTAAACTGAGGAAAAAAAACATGAAATTTAATGAGTTTGTGAAGAAAAGATGTATTTCCAACAACAACAACAACAACAACAACAACAACAACAACAACAACAACAACAACAACAACAACAACAACAACAACAACAACAACAACAACAACAACAACAATAACAACTACTACTACTATAATATTAACACCATAACAATAACAATCTTAACACTAACAAAGACAATAACAAAGTAATAATAAAGATAATAAAAACAATAATAATAATAAAACCACACCTCTTCTCCCTCATAACTATCCCTCATCAACTCCCCAAAGCGTCCCATTACACCCCAAGTCTTCCTCATAATGTCTTCATGTGATGTCTGCGAGATAAGAGCACGAGGAAACGAGCGTCATATATTTTTTTCCGAGTAAACTTTCAGCCTTTAAAGACGTTTCTGAGGCCGAGACGAAACCTGAACGAAAATGTTATTGGCTATAAAACACGGCAAATACGATAGGGATAAGGAGACAGAAGTAGTAGTAGTAGTAGTAGTAGTAATAGTAGTAGTAGTAGTAGTAGTAGTAGTAGTAGTAGTAGTAGTAGTAGTAGTAGTAGTAGTAGGAATTAAGATAAGACAAGGAAATACAGAATAATGATAGAATGCAAATGTCCTTCGGTAACATATAAATGAATTGAATAAGGCGAGACCAAAGGATATTAGGATAAAGGGAAATAGCAAAAGGCGTGAAAATAAGGACGCAGAGAATCCTTTGATGGATAGGATCAAAGGGAAGAACCTCAAGGATACCCGTAGGAAAGGAAGGAGGAGGGATGGCAAGAAAAGGTCTATGTAGGGTGAAGTTTATGAAGTTTTAAGTTAATTACATTACGCATTATTTTTTACTCTCTTTCTTTTTTTTCTCTTTCTCTCTCATCTGTTATTAATTACATTTCGAAACTTTCAGACGTCTTCACTTTAGGGAATCAACAAGAAAACAAAGGAAACAATATATACGTAACCTTTTCTTATGATTTTTTTTCCCTTTGTCCATAAAAAAAACACCAAAGAATTGTTAAGAATAACTAATCTGTAAACATTTTTTTTTAATGTATTTGATGTTCTTTTTATGTGGATATGATATGGATTTTTTTGTTTGTTTACCTTAATGTGAGTCAGATAATCACTGAATCACGCTGGATAGATAACATAATGTAGGTAAAAATGCAACCAATCAAGGGATCGAGTAACAAAAATTTCCCCAGCATGCTAAGTGGCAGTAATACGTGTGATAATGCGATCATTATGCCAAAAATATTCCTACATTATGCATCAAC
>JAXIVD010007784.1:15000-17500 GCA_036785275.1 Cancer borealis
CACACACACACACACACACACACACACACACACACACACACACACACACACACACACACACACACACACACACATTTACAACACCACGAAATCAAAGAATCACGCACGAAGAAAACGTCACATCGCTTCGAATTACTACAAGAACAAGAACACGAATAGGAGAACGAAACTGAATTAAATTTGTCAAACACCAATGAATAATTTTTTGGACGAACGCATCATAGACACGCAACCACCTCGTTATTTCCACGTAAACTGAGGAAGAAGGAGGAGAAGGAGGAGGAGGAGGAGGAGGAAGAGGAGGAGAGAAGGAGGACAGAGAAGAGAAAGGGTGAAAAGAAAGAGGGATATTAAATGTTTAGGGAGGAGAAGGAAGAGAGTGATAAATAAAAGGGTGTGAGGAAGCAAGTGATTGAAAGAAGGTAACGTATGGAAGAAGAAGAAGAAGAGGTTGAAGAGAAGTAAGATTGGGGTGAGAGAAGAAAAATCCAATAAAGAAGAGAACAGAGAGAGAGAGAGAGAGAGAGAGAAACACGACAGAGTATAACAACAGAATAAAAAGAAATAAAAAAAAAGTAAAAGAACAAAAACTGGATCAGAAAGAATAAGAGAAATAAAACAATAGGAAAGATTAAAAAAAAATCACAAAAAAACTTAGACAATAAAAAAAAAAAGATAGACAAGAAGAATAACAAAGAGAAATAAGAGAAGAGAAATAAAAGAGGAAGTAACAATGGGGAGATAACAAAGATAACAAGGAGGGGAAGTAAGGTACAGCATCCTTTTTTCTGATACGTGTTAACTTTTACTTCCCTTTAAGGTCAAAGTTACCTGGAAGAAGAACATATCAAGTACAGGAAACCAAACAGTTATGATGCAATGAGAGAGAGAGAGGATAGTTTGAGTGTGTCTGTGTGTGTGTGTGTGTGTGTGTGTGTGTGTGTGTGTGTGTGTGTGTGTGTGTGTGTGTGTCTCTCTCTCTCTCTCTCTCTCTCTCTCTCTCTCTCTCTCTCTCTCTCTCTCTCTCTCTCTCTCTCTCTCTCTCTCTCTCTCTCTCTCTCTCTCTCTTTCTCTCTCTATGATAAGATAACAAGGAAGGAACCTTACCTGACCTTCCTCAATCTTCCTGGTAACACGACCTTCCTCAATCTTCCTGGTAACACAACAAATTAGATAAGAATACAGAAGAAAGGTGACTCTCTCTCTCTCTCTCTCTCTCTCTCTCTCTCTCTCTCTCTCTCTCTCTCTCTCTCTCTCTCTCTCTCTCTCTCTCTCTCTCTCTCTCTCTCTTCCTGACTGGAAATTCAATTAAAAAAATTTCCTGTCTCTGTTTTCTTTTATTTGTTTTTTGGTCTGTGTGTGTGTGTGTGTGTGTGTGTGTGTGTGTGTGTGTGTGTGTGTGTGTGTGTGTGTGTGTGTGTGTGTGTGTGTGTGTGTGTGTGAGCTTCCCTTCCGCTCTTACCTGTGAATACTTTTCTTTTATCAATTTTCTCTACATGGTATCTCTCTCTCTCTCTCTCTCTCTCTCTCTCTCTCTCTCTCTCTCTCTCTCTCTCTCTCTCTCTCTCTCTCTCTCTCTCTCTCTCTCTCTCTCTCTCTCTCTCTCTCTCTTTCTTTATATTTATTTATTTATTTACATATACGTCTATCTATCTAGCTATCTGTCATATATCTATCTATTATTCTCTTTCTCTCACTCTACTCAACTTTCCTTTCTTTTTCCATATTCTTCCTTCTCTCCTCCCTTCCTTCCTTCCTTCCTTCCTTCCTTTCTTCCTTCCCGTCCCTTCCTAACTTGCTAAAAGCTCCTTAAATCCTCAAACTTTCAAACTATTAATAATGTAAGGTTAGTATTTTTAGCTCCTTCCTGTAATAATTTATAAACAATCCATTTTATTCAATGATATGCTAAAATAAATATAATGAGAAAGTGTTTGAATTATTTGTATTATTTCCACTCGTAAGAATTTTTTTTATCGTGTTAAAAAGTATAGTTTATTTGGATAGCTTATAATATTAATGATTTCCTTTACATGGTTGATTTTTCCTTCAATTCTCTTTTATGTTCTTTCTATTCTAATTTGTTTTATATTTTCACATGTATATTTATTTTTTTCCATTTTTCATTTATATCATTCACTTTTTATGTTTTTAACCCAATTTTGTGCTTTCAAACTTCACTTATTCTCTTATTTCTACTCTAGCTTATATTCTTCTCATTACAAAACATTATCTATCATCATAATATCTCTCCTTCACACCATATATATTAATCTGAATTTGCTTTATTTTCTAACCCAATATTATTACGTCTTGATGTGAGGGGAAAACCAGCCTTGATATTCCTGGCCTTGAAGTGGAAATAACTAAAACTAAACCTGCTGCTTCCTCCCCTACAGACCTTGAGGCAGATATAGAAGGGTGTGTAGGTGAGTGTATGTGCGTGTATGTGTGTGTTTGTGTGTGTGTATATGTGTGTGTGTGTGTGTTATTATATCCT